>OX453244.1:15706858-15961858 GCA_949709985.1 Luffia ferchaultella
GTGTGTACATAACTGTACTACATGCCTTGATGGTTCTAAATTATTTGTATGGGTCTATGGGTAATAAGTAATGTCTAATTTTATGTGTCCATGTATATATATGTATGGATGTGTGTGTGTACTTAATAATGTGCTATTTAATTATGAGTATGAACTGAGTTTAGCTAGGTTTAGAATCAATAAATATGTATGACTCCTAAATTTTAGTTGTGGGCTTGGTCAAAATACTTAAATTATGAACAGTGTGTGTGATCACTATTAATATATTATAGCAAGTGCTATAACAACCATAAGAATCATAATAATATAATATCAACAGTCCATTAATATATGTATAATAATTATTACAATCATTGCAATAATTCTATTTGTAATACAAGTTTTACAAAACCCTTGACAGAAGTTTTAATCTTTAAATTTATTACTTTATTATTGAAAATGACTTATTATCATTTCGTATGAATAACTCTTCCTAAGTTTCCAAATATGTCTATATTTAGTTACTTAATTTCCAATTCTGGTAATGAATCTAAAACAATGTTAACAAAACAATAAATGATGTTAGTGTGACAGTGTATGATATATCTAATATGGGATATATATGTAATATGTATGTGGTATATATGTAATAAAATGTGTATGTAATAAAATGATTAGTTATGTTTATTTAATTTTATTAACAAGACAATTTAAATTTTTCAGATTATTGAGTCCTGTTGTATGAAGTATGGTGAAGCTGTATAAATGCCTGAGGTCTTATTATGTTATGTTTTGTAAGTCATAATACTTTTTTTTTTTTTTTATGAGTTGCCTTATTCTATTTAAAGTATTTAAAAATAAGTATTTTAATTTTAAAGTTAATATTTGTATTCCTGCAAAATAATTATTATATACTTAATTCATATTATTCCTAAATAAATTGTTTTAATAAGCAAATAGTAATGTATAATGTACAAAATTATGTTATTTAATTTAGCTAGGAATTTAATTGTATTATTTTTAAATAAATTGTTTCGATGATATAAGTAAATGTTAATTTGTATATATAAAAAAATTTAATAAAATTATTATTACTTGCAATGGTTTAATAAGCTTTGTTAAAGGCATTCAATTATATTAAGCTAGGTAATTCTTACATATTGCTAATGTTTGTCATATGAAATTAAATCTTTAATAAAATATTTGTATTTTATTTTATAACGCCATCTATAGTTGCTGCGTATTCCGTTGTCAAAGAGTTGGAACATTTTTTATTTGCCAGCGCCATCTATGGATGTGGCTCGCATTCCCGTGTTTGTCAAAAGGCCTATGTTTTGTTGTGATTCACTACCTTTCCGTTGGGTGGCGCTTGTCAAAGTTTTATTTGTGTGTATCGGTTTCCCCTAGATGGCGCTGGTTTGAGTCAAAATTTTTTTTTTTTTTTATGTTAAAGGTTTTACTATTTTTCTGATAGTGGCGCCACGCCGCTGCAATGCTCCTATGGTGTCAAATTGTTGAATTTATAGAGATTTGACTGTGTTTTAATATATTTTTTTTTCTGCTAGGTGGCGCTGATATAGGAATGTTTTTTGTTTATGTGTAGGGGTTGTAGGTTGCGCCCTCTGTTGTGTTGTCAAGGGGTTATTTTAATTAAGAATATGTACATTTTTGGTGTTATTAGAAAATACAAATTGTGATTCGCTTGGCGAATAAGGCATTTTGGTATATATATAATTAAATCGGCGACTGCTAAAAGCCCACAATTAGCATTTTCTTTGAAAATTGATTTATTGAATTTTTGAATAATATGTAGGTGTGTGTTTTAAAATAACATAACTGGAAAATCATTTAATTATAGAAAACAAAGATATATTTTGAATTGCATACTATTTTGGTTTATAATTTTGCATAAAATAAATAAATAATTTACATAATATCGTGTTAAGCACCTTATATAGCCCTTGTGTGTTAAAATACCACATATACAAAATTAAAATTAATTAAACTTCTTTGTACTATTTAATAGGTAAAGGAAAGTGTTTGCAATAATTTAAATGTGCAAGGCAGGTACTTAAAAATTTTGTATAACGCAAACGTGAAAATCATACTGCAAAACAATTCGATTCTAGATCACATTTCGTATATAAATTAGTTAAAAAAAACTTTAAAATATCTTTGTTTTTCTATTACTTAATTATATACTTACTTTTATTCTCTACTATATAATTTGGTTTTATTGTTACCTAGGGGCCCCCGACAATCATAGATTCAATTAATATATAATCCTTATATAATATATATATAATATAAAGTCGTTGTCTACGAAATTTAAGTCACCAAGGGTATTATATCTTTCTAGCTTTTACAATTTCCTCAAAATATAATTATATGACATTAAGTATAATTTTTCCTTATGAAATTATTATATATTGTTATGTATGCGTATTAGCCATCTATCATGCAATTCATGCGTTTTTCGTGCTTAGTCTATCGCAACGAAAACCCCATTACAATTATTGCTGTCTATATCTAAAGTTACATACAGTATCTATTTGTTCTTAAATATTTACTGGTTTTTTTTTTATTTTTTTTTTTTATTTTCATGTAGACGATGCTGCTACCTATCTGATTTTATTCCATTTTCGTGTAATATGTATTAAATTTGTCTAATTTCACTTCCGTTAGGTAAGGGTTTTACTTCGTCTCCTATGACATTCTTATCCTCGTATTTAATATAACTAATTTCATACGTATCTTTTAAAAAAAATATAACGTCATTTATTTTATAGTAAATGCTCCGTTATACAACGTCCATATCGCACTTTTGTGATTTGCGCCCTGGTATCAAGTATAATTTATTTATTTATTTATTGTTACAAAGTAAACTTACAGCTATAAATAGTTTGTAAACTTGAAATTTGGCAAAATTGCATTTTGCAAAGCCAATCATAGGTTTACCTAAGTTAAATTTTCTATAAATTTGGTTTTCTCTCTATTTCTAATTCTAATCCATCTATCCAATCTATCCCTATCTATATAGGAAAAAATCTATAATACTTCTATTATTAATTTTTATGGTTTTTGTAATTTACACAAATGTTAGTCAAGTAATATAAATCGTTCGTCGTTTTTCACTAATTTTGGCCATTTGCATAATAGTAGTAATTTATTATAGTGGAAGGGGATAGGTTTTTAGTCAGTAGCCCTATCTTAGAAAAAAAAATCAATAATGTGTCTATTTATGTACCTGAGGTATCTTGGCATTTATCTATGGCGTATATTTCCCCGACACACGGCCAAAATTGTCACAAAAATAATCGTTCCCTATTTAGCTCTAAAATGGGCAATTTTGTACCTGGGTTCTGTGTATGGGAGACCCTTTTTTATAATCTCCAATGGTGCAGTGGACAAAAAAATCTCTTTGGGTCAATGATCTTTTGTAATATAGTTTAACTAACATATTTTGTTACTTTGATATTTTGTCATAGTGAATTTCCTTGTCTTATAATATACATGTAATTATTATTCTCTATATATGTATATTTGTAATGATGTACTTTATCTATGAATATATCTATATTTTGGAAATATGTATAATTTTAGCTTTTACTGTTTCTCAGTATTACTCTAAGATATATGTAGGTAATTACTGTATTATGTGTATGTTTTTATATTACGGTTCTTAATATTATGTATTATATATATAGCTTATATCTGAATTATTTAGTCAATATATATTTCATTATCATTTCTTAGTATTATATTTAACAAAAAAAATTTTATATTATGTATCATATATATAACTTATATATGAATTATTTAGTAAACATATATTTCATTATCATTACTTGGTATTATTTGTAACAAAAATTTTAAATTCTATTTTTCAATATTATTACCTTAGTAACTTCAAGATTTGTCATTCCTATTACATTGTACTTGGCCTAAGTAGGCAAACCATATGAAAAAAAACATGCCGTTAACTGATACCCTTAGCAAAAATATTTTTTTTCATTCACGTTGAAATTCTTGTGTGATAAGAAGAGGTTGATGACCTCTCTGCATTGAGCAATGCACATTTTTAAATTACAAAATTTTCGTTTTGAATTTAATATATAAAATTTATCGTACGTAGTAACCCAGTATTAACTTTATGTACTGAAACTAAGAGTTTCAGTTTTAATGACATAAAGGCCGCAGTCACGGGCACCAGATGTAACGATTCTTGCTTATTCTCAAGAGAATCTTTGGCCGTTTGAAATAAGTTGTGATCGTCTAGTATTAAGTTAATAGGACCCATGACGTTGTGTTTATAGAACAGTTATATTACGAACAATTACAATATATAGGCAGGTTTTAACGGTGAATAAGGTACCTAGATTTTACGGATAAAAGTTATAGGCAATTACATCGTTCAGTGGTGTTATCTTCGTCACAGTAAAAACTACGTGTATAGTGCTTAAGCTACCTACTCACCCACTCGGCGTATGTGCTGCCTCCAGGTGCGAGCGACAGCGTTCTTCCTCCAAGCAGGGCGTAACGGTTGAGGCGGCGGGGCGGCGCGTGCGCTCGGTACGGTACCGCACGCTCTCACGCCGGCGTACATAGGGCGGGCGGTGCTCTCGCATTGATAAGCGCTTGTTCGTTCGTTCGCGCACTCGTCGTTAATTAAATTACGCTTAACTTACTTATATAATTATCATGCGTACACATTATTATTTAGCAAGCACACGTTTTACAAGGAAAAGGAAGGTTGTTTGTATCGTTGGTCGTAGCTCGCTGTTGTCCTGTCATTCTTGAGCTGTGGAATAGATTGTGATGTATCCTAGGCTCATGCCTAGGAGAAGATAGAAAGGGGCCCTAACGAAAAGGAATAACGAAAGCCTCCCAACACTCCATATAGCTTTCCCAAGGCAAGTGTCCTAGGACCTCACCCCCCGCGAAACCACACTCGAACACCAGCTACCTACCCTACACCTCCTAACCTCATTCATACCGATCTTCACTAGACTCGGTACATTCATACCTCTGCGCCCTTAGACTCTACGTCGCGTACCTGTCGTTTACGCGGCCTAACACTAGCACGTTATCGCGCCCGGCACTTACATCTAATCGCGAATACGCGGGTACTAGTACCATTCGATAGTTAATGAAGATACACGGTGCGCAGGCACCGGGAAATTTTAAGTAATGAAGACATATATTTAATTATACAATGTGTATATTTATGTAGGTGTTGCGCGGGGCGTGTGTACCCGTTGCGCATGTGTCAGCTAGTGCGTGGATGTTTGACCATAAGTCCATACCGCCTTCTCACACAGAAGCTGCCGGACAATACCCTGCCCGATAGTTCCGTGATCAAAGGTGACCTAAGAACACCAGGACTCGCTTCGGCCTGGACGCCCAGAGGTCAGAAAACCCTCAAAGACACCGCCAACGATTTAGTTGGTGGCACCCTTGGGGTGCACGGGGAGTCACTTCTATCCTTTAGAACGTGCCCCGCCTGACCCTTGACCAGCTCGCCGTCACGTGCATGTGCTTCGAGCCAGCCAAACGCCAGTTGAGCCTGCGGTCGGCTCGACCCGGGTGATGTGCGATCAGCGGGGTCAAGGCACACGCCCCCGGCCGACGTGGCTGCGTGCAGAGGATTTCGCCCAGACGTTCGTTGGTTCAGGCTAGATCCTAAGCCGCTGTCTATATGCGTCAACGCGTGTGATAAGAACAGTCTCACCAGCGCCGGTAACTGCATTCCCCATGGCTAACTGGCAGCGGTGCGAGTTCCTATCGAATGTATGTGTTAAGTGTAAAATTACCATATTTGTCGTTCCTTGTCGTAGCCTCGTAGTTCCGTAGCGCTCGTAGCAGTCGAAGTATCGAAGACTGGTAATGACGTATCAGGATCCTTCGTTAGTCCACCCCAGGCGTAGAAATGTCGCCCTTCGCACGTACAGTGCGGCGTACTAGAAGATATTGAATGTGCGTGCAGTTTCCCCCATTGCAGTCAAGGTAGATTCACAGTAGTAAGTTAGGAATTAATAGGAGATCGTTCGGTCGTAATTTAAATTCGACGAAACAAGTCGGTAATCACGCACAGTTGAAAATACAAAACAACTGCTCTCGCGATATCATACATTTTACGTAGTTCTTCATAGTGGTCCGGATTCGGCCCCAGCGGTGAGATATAAATCGAAAAAGGGCTAACTGGCCGTCATTCGACTCTTACTGAACATAACTGTAAATATGCACAGACGTGCCGTGGTTCAAAGTGCGATAGTAACACCTGTTCGCGTCAAAAACGCGGCGGCTGGCCCATCAAGTTAAACGTTGCGCAGTCGATGAATTTATAGTATCGGACATTATATTCTGTTGCTTTGTTCACATCCACACACACATAGTCTAAGCTAAATGATTAATTAGATCTTAACAAAGTGCGAACGTTGTCGTACCCCTCGCCCTACCAAGTCCGACGCTGGATTAGAGAATCTGGCCCACAGCCGCAGCCCACCTGGAATTTAGAAACACGTGGCTGGACTCCGCTCCAGAGTTCAAGTTCCTAGATGGAAAGGAAAGTGTGGGAAGTAAATATTCATCCGCAGTAGAATCATTCGACGAAATAGCACCTAGTTGAGGACGTGGGAATTATTGGGATGTGTTGAAATTAACTAGGCTTCACAATGTCATGCGTGATGCCAAGTGAAATAAATCACAGTTACGCGCTTATAGATCTAATTTACCTCTCTCAGCCGTAGAAAACACCACTGAATTTAAATTTAGTTCTATAATTCACTACACTCCCGAAGTCGCAATATCCGGAATTTTCACTTCCAGAACTGGACTTTAGTAATTAACTCAATCTCGTCTATGTTACTCGCGCGTTCAAAGTTGATAGAAAAATCGCGACGTAAACCCGTGCGGTATCTCGGAGGTTTACCTCTTTCGTTCGAAGTCGATAGGCGAGTCCCCGTTCGTTCTTCCCCGATTTTACAAGAAACCTTGCATAGGCGTATCCAAATTCCGGCCACACCTCCCGAAAAACTGTAAAACTACTCCCCAAAATCCATTCCAAAACTTAATCGTGTCCCCTGATCGTCGAGATAAGTTTGTTTACATCCTTTAAAGCAATAATTCAGACCCACTTTACAATCATCAAGAGTTTTCGTCTGAGTGTGTATTCCATAAGAAATAACAACAATTTTTTGTCGATTTGGTCGCGTTTAAGGCTGCGTACACACAGCGGACCCTAAACCTACAATCCATGGTATTATAATAATTACTAGCCCACCCCTTGACCTATCATTTTATCACTCGGGCAGGACTGCTTGAGGTCGCCGCGCTCGAGGTACCACGTAGTAGTTTTTCCCGAGCTGAGGTCATTTGTAACGTTAGTTCGCGTTCCCATATCGGTCCCAAATGCTGTCTACATTACTGCCTGGACTGCTTCATCGTCATAAAGTACCTCCAGTCTAAGGAGATGCCTTTTACGATCCTAGTTCCCATGCGGAATCAGGCGGAGACTCCAAATGTGAAATATTAATCGCGTGCGTGACCACTCATCCAACAGCGTATCGGCGCCTAGCGACCTTGAACCCTCAATTAATTTCCTAGTTCCATACAAACTAATTCAATTAATCCTAACAATACTGTTGCCGCGTCTTTATACCCATAAATCGTGATATTTATTTGACAGCTGAATATTTCCCACTCTACGGTTCCGAAGTGTCGCCAAGTTAATGGTTTCTCGTCTAGAGGTAAGCGAAACTACAAAAATTAGTTATGACCCACTTGTATTAATATTTCTAAAAGTGGAACGTAAATCCACGAAATTTCCTGTAAAGTATGTGACCCTTGCCCCTGACCACGCGCATACGCAAGTCTATCGACTCTAAGCCTTAAGGTCGAACAACTTGAGTAGGTTTAAGTCTGTCAGGCGATTTTGTCGTTTACCACATTTATGTGATTAAAACCGTAACGTTATACAGATGAAAGGACAATATGCTTCCCTGCCGTCGTGAGGGAGAAACCACATCCTTGTGTGAGCATGAAATGCAAATACGCTTCGCCCATGGATTTGATTGAAGCAGCAATATCTCAGTGAACTCCGCCTCACGGTTCTAGACTTGGTACTAACGTGCGTACCGAGATTCGTACTTGATTGCATTTGACATGAGTTTGTTACAATACCTACATAAGAGCTTCGTCTCCACAAATGCGGTGTATATAAATGTAGATGTACTCGATTGTATTTGGTATACACATGTAGAGGTAATATGCAATTACATTCGCCTTAATGAGCGCGGGGTGTATATAAGTACAGTTGTACTCGATTGTACTTGGCATAAACTTATTGCAATACACATGCAATTACACAAGGTTAAATTCTCTGTAGTACACCCAATATACGTACAAGGTGCGGATATTGGGTTTATTACAGGCGCCCTTTGGAATCTTCGCTGAGATTCCGCTTACACGCGGTAGATAAGAGAAGATTACACAAAACTCAGTGAGCAAAACTCAGTAAGCTAGCCTCTATAGCCTCAATAAATTTTCTTATATACTAACAGCTCTATTTTTATTAGTACAATTTTCGGGCCACCGTGCCTCCGTTTTTTGAAATCTAGAGATTTGTATCACCCCTCCTATTATAATAGTATTTCCATCTTTTAATTCTTACTCTTCCGATTCCGCTTTAATAGCAATTCCCTTGCTCCTATTCTCAAAATAAAATAAAGTTGTAATTAATTTTATACCAACTAATGACATTACGGATAACCAATCTCTAACTATTCATTCATACAACTATACAAGCACAACAAGAGAATTTACTACATGTGTTGTCCATGTATATAGAAATAAAAGAACTTAAGGTAGGTTTATAATTTTTCATATTTGTTGAGAAAAAATATTGGGTTACTGCGATGTGGTTAGAGTTGATTAAGTTCTTTTTGTTATATAAGAGTCTCCGTCAATTCTTTTCACACAAAACTAATAATTTTGTGTAGACTTTTATTACTCTAGTTTTATGTAATAAATTAACCTATGCTTAAATGACTTGTATCCATGGCACATTTTATTTTGTCTGTTGTTTATCGATCGTATTTGTCTGTGGAATATTTTTTTTTTTTTGACATTTGACAGTTGTTTGATATCATACCGTTAATTTTGAATGTTCAAAGGAAAAAAGTGATTTTAACGCTAAGCCGATGAAGAATAAGGCATTTTGTATTTAATCTATTGATAATCGCACGTATCGCGTCGTTCTTCATTCATTCATATAATAAAATATTGCTATCCGGACCTCTCGGGTGAGTTGAGTTAAATTAGTAGTTATTTAAATGTTTGTAAATGTATTAAAGTATATGGTTTCCATATTTCAGACAAGTGATTTTGCGTATCCAGTGGCTACAGACAGAGATCTGCAATGAAGATTGTGGTCAGCAAAGAAATTACACTATTTAACTTCATTGGCGGTCAGCACATACAAAGCACTTTCCATATGGTAGGTATATAGGTAGGTAGGGACCTACTAACCAATTGTTTTAATGTGAGACCATTCGACCTGTCTTTAATATGACTAACAAAGAATAACACATGTTTTGTTCTTTTAGGTACCCGTTTTTCTGGCGCCATATCCCCAACAGAAGACTAAAGCACCTATAAATTGGTTCTACTCAGTATGTATCTACCCATGTATCTCCAGAAAGTTTTTCATGTATTAACGCATGTCTTTAATCATCCTCAAATCTAAGAATTGGGTTATGTCTGGCTACTGTTGTACATATAGAAATGATGCAAAGCAATTTAGAGTATTTACATTAGACATATGCCAGCCAACAGGTGCTATTAAATGCTGCAATTACTTACACCCTGACGTGTATGTAACAGGATTCCATGAACTAAGAACTGTCTCCTCCTGAATATAATTTGTGTTGGTACATTATAAATTTCTCTCAATGTGGTCGTGAATGTGTGATAGAGTCGCAATTATTCCATACACAAGGTGACTAGTAGATTAGTAATTCGCATATGTTAGCGACAGGAAAACATGAATATAAAATTTGCATGTAGGAGTCCTGGTTTCAATATAGGTATAGTTCCATTCAAACTTCATGGTGGACCGGAATACAACGCTTTATGTGTGCTTGCACAGGTTGAGTCATATGTCCCTCGCTCCACTGCGTCCCGTTCCACCTAAACTGGTTATTGCGATGAGACCTGTGCCTATGTTCTCATCCACCACAAGGTTTGACCGGAACCGTAACTATTATACCTAATGTTGTCTTGTGGTAGTATAAATGTTAGTTTGTTATTTATTAAAGAGATGTCTTATAACATGTGTTCTTTATATGAAGAAATGAAAGCAGTATTCAACCAAAATTGAAATTGAAAGCAGTATTCAACCAAATGTTTGTTGTTGTTTGTGTAGCCATTGAAGTCTTAAAAACGTATTCACAGAAATAGCATTTTTTTATCCCGAGTACTTGTCGACTTTGACAAACAACTGTAACAGCAACGGAAGTTTGCATTGCAAGCTTTTTATCGTGAAAAACAAGTATTTCTTTGCATTCCAACAACGGAAATGAACGACTTTCCCGTAAATAAACCAGAAATAACAAGAGCGAACTTATTATCCGTTTATTGGGTCGTTGAATAAACAATTTCTTTCATTACATTTCTGAAAAGCTATTCAGAAAAGATCTCCTTTATTTATCACTTTATTCAATATGTGATATTAAAATTCTAATAAAAATGTTATCTGAAAGCACACGCATTAGACTTACAGCATATAAGAAGTATCTGTTAATCAGACGTTCCACAAGCAAGTATTTATTTCATTTTGCTTTTGTTGGTACTAAGGTCATCTATATGAAACTGGCAAGTCTCTAGAACTCAACTATACTTGACGTAGAAAAACAAAATTAGTTTTTCTTCTTTGATTGATTTCGCAAACACAGCGTATGATGATTGAGACCGTAAAAGTACGAATTGACTAGAAGCACTTTTCTGCGTTTACCGTCTAACCACTCATACTATAGCTAGCTGGTGCAAGATAGAGAGTTTTCGTCCGAGTATCAGTGCGCAAGATCCCCGCGCGGCGCTCTTCACACCCGAGATATCCCTGCACACCGGTTTTAACCCCCCGGAAATGCGCAATGTCACTTCGATATTGTGAACTGACATTTATGACTCCATTAAAATATGATTAAAACTAAACGCTGCTGTGAAATTAATTTACTCTATGACTGAGACAGATTCAGGAATAACAATGAAAGTACAACATTTGTACATAAGTTAAATTCGATTCCGCTACAGTTTCCAATCTTAGTACAGTCAACTTAATTTACCTAAAGAAATATAAATTCAAAATAGTGCGGAAAAAACGGGCGCACAGGCATGTTCGATAACGTTCAATCAACTAGGGATTACTTATTTTTTAATGTTTTATAAATGATAAAATAAACGATTCTAAACCGTTATTCCAATAGTTACCGCATATATACCTACGGCTCTGAAGTTAGTCACAAAAACGTTGCATTAACAAAATTCAAATTAAACATTTTGCATTTTTTTTAACTTCTTTGATCTTCTATAGCTTGATTACTTTGTATCATCATCGTCGTGTTCCCCATAAGCCTTCCAATCTTACAATACATAAAATAATCATAAATTATGGATGTTTGTTGCTCTTTCAAATAAAAAGCTACTGAATGGATTTTAATGAAACTTTACAATAATATTGATTATACATGAGAATAATATATAGGCTATAATTTATAAAGATACTAGCTTTCTGGCTGCGGCTTCTCTCACGTGGACTATACAGTTATACAATGATTTAAAAAAATCTCACCTGTAGAAAGTTACATTATCAGTAACATGGACTATATTTTATTCTCAAACTAACTTTCTGGCTGCGGCTTCTCACGTGGACTATACAGTTACACATCGATTTAAAAAAATCTCACCTATAGAAAGCTATATTATCAGTGAGTAACATGGGCTATATTTCATTCTCAAACTAACTTTCCGCCCGCGGCTCCACTCGCGTGGACTACACAGCTATAATTTTTCACATAGATAAAGTTTATAAGCTGAAGAGTGACAAAGGCTACTTTTTGTTCCGGAAAAAGGGGTCACGGTACAACTGTGTAGTCCACGCGTGCGGAGTCGTAATACCATAAAAATGTAAAATTTGAATGTTTCCGGGCTAATCTCCGGAATGGCTGAACCAATTTTGATTGGACTTTCACTGGCAAAAACAGGACGTTTGTTTGGCTGGAAGGGTGAAGGGGTGGTGAAGGAAATGGGAATGTTTCTGTAGTCTACCCGGGTGGCGCCGCGTACGACCGCTAATATAAAATAAAAGTAATAATTTTAAACATTTTACAATTTTTATTTAGAAATCAGAAAACATTTTATTACAAAAAACCTTACTATTCACAAACTGCACGGCGAACGTTTTTTTTTGGCTTAAGATTCAACTATTTAAAAAAAAACAAATGTGGTCTCAAACCGGAAACCCACATTTTGGAAGCCGTCCTCGTTCATAGGTTCTTAGGGTAGATAAAGGCATCTCGAGGTATATCACACAACCATTCCACCAGCCCATTATGCCCCATTGTCGGGACTTAGGCGTCCTCTCAGGAAGAGAGGGCTTGGAACTTAATCCACCACGCCGCCAGGTGGATATATCACACCGACCATTAAACTTGCCAAACAATTGCTTTTACCACTATGGTACCACCACCCAGTTTACTATAAAATATTGAAAATTCGATCTTTTATTTTTATAGAAGCCGTCTTCTGCGCTTACCGTCTAACCACTTTTACTCTAACTAGGTAGCTGGTGTACTTATCCGTTTGGCGAGATGGCGAGTTTCAGTTCCGTTTCAGTCCGCGAGGCCCTCGGGCGCTTGTCTTCACCCCCGCGAAATTGCGTTTGACAGTTTCGATACTGTGAAGTGATATTTCTGACCCTATTAACATCGAACGCTGCTTTCACATTTATTTACTGTGTGATTTTAAACATTATAGCTGTATGATTTTTTGTGAGCTGTGCACACGCACTTTATTTGTTCCATGAATAAATAAGAGCAATTTAAATGCTGATTTAATACCTATGAAATTTTAAAACTTACATATAACATTAGATGGAATAATCGAAAATTGTTATCTATCATTTGAATCGAGTGTTTGTTATTAAAAAAATTTAATATATTTTGTGACCCCTAGCTACATTATAATCAAAACTGGGATGTAACGAGTAATAATTCCAAACACAATGGACATCTAGCAAAGACGAATTACACAAATTAGTCGATGTTCGCCTGAGCTGTAGCACATCTTAGCCTAATTTATAAGGCCTGTGATAGCAACCCTTACTTAATTTGTAAGATGACACCATATTAATATCAGCTGTTCAGTCACGCTGTGGCCTATCAGGAAATGGATCTACAATTTTGTCACAAGCTCATTCAATATTCAAAATCTTCTGAAATTTCTGCTACGTTCTCCAGAAATAAACAAAGATTGGCAAGTGCTAATCGGACTCGCACAAGAAGGGTTCCGTAGGTAGGTATGTGTCTACCATATAAACACTTTGATTCTTCAACAAAAAATCTCAAAGTTACATATTTGTAATTTATAAATATTTATTTAACAATTTATTGTTTAATAAATACTTGTATAAACGCTTGCCGATTCGAAGACAAAGTGGGTGACAGCGCAAACGTGGTTATGAGAAAAGAATCATATTTTAATTATCTTAATAAAATTTTTAGTATGTTTCTTTTGAAATATTTGCTGTTTTCAAATTTTTTTTAAATTTATAGTTGATAGAATTTTGAAAATAGACCGACCTACTGAAATTACTTGAAACTTCCATTATCTTATTATAAATTAAATTATTATAAATACACATATTACACGCTACCTATTTTAAAACAAATAATAAATTAAAAAACCTTTAACGACTGTATAAAGAATCTGAGGTGGCGAACATCATATTATTTCTGTAGAATAACATTTTTATTCAACCAAATACAGCTTTTAATTAAGAAACTATATGGCGTTCACTACGCTGATTTAACAGTGTTAACTTTCACGTCTATGTATAATTCGGTCAATCTGTGTAACGTCATTCAATTAAAATTAAATTTAAAAAAATATTAAACTATTTTCGGTTTTGGGTCAAAGCAATAAATTAGGTAATCTATTAAAACTTTAACTTTATATCTTACCTCGTTTAAGGAATACAAATTCGTAGAAGACTGACAGAACTTTTGGTTCAGAATTAATTATAAAAAACTGGTAAAAAGAGTTCTAAAAGAAACGTAAAATAATCAAATAATTACAATAAATACGCATCCATTCAAGGATACATAAGATAGAGAGATTCAAAAATACGTCAAATATGAATATAAATAATTTCTTAAAGATATATTTAATTATTATATTAAAATGGGATTGAAAGCCTCCTCATACTTTAAGTATCAACAAACAATAAACTGACGAAATATCATCAATATTCAAATCTCAAAAGTATGGCTATTAAAATATAAAGTTTCAGAACTTTTAAAATTAATATTTTATATTTTAATAACAATACTTTGCAGATTTGAATGCTGACGATTGTTTATTGTTTAAAAAAAAATCTTGTTTTGAAAAGTTTTTTTACACATATTTTTAGTGGGTATTAACTTCTCTAACTTCATGCTTTTACGTAAAGCGACTTTTTTTGTTTATGACACTCATTTCGTTTTAACTTGATAAAGATGAAAATAGAAATAGCAAACAAAGTTCCCCGCCCAAAGACACTGTATGAAATTTACTGTACGAAACGCAACGTTCCAAAACAAACAAAACAAAAAACGCAACAGTTTTTTTGTTTTTGGAAGTGTTTTTACAACTTTCACTACATAATTCGGCGTTTACGCGATGAAATACTTGCTAACGAGCATTTGCCGACTAAATGTATGGTAGGTAGCCCTTGTCGTGCTGTTCTAGTGGGGAGCGAGACGGGTGCGTTTCGCTACTTCTATGAAGTTGAATGAAATGCAAAATGCATCCTCAACAATATCTACAAATAATATACATGATTTTACCTAGCCCTATTTTATCTGGTATTAAAAAAGAACTGAATATGTTTACTGTCGGCTGTGTGCAAGAAAGGCTTATATAGACAATGATGTATGATCAAAAGTTTAATGAAAATGTGCCGCATTCAAAAATAAGTACTTTAGCACAAATCCTTTACTAAATACCTGAGAACTATCGATTTGAGAAATATAGATGAACTGTATACGAATAGGAATTAAAGAAGAAATTCGTGCTCATCATTTAAGTTTAATAACGCGTCGGAATGTTGGAATTATACACTAGATATCGTTAGTAACTAATCAATAAAAATACTAATTAATCATACCTACAATCTTGTTGCTTTGTGTCAGAATTCACATTTGAATAACTAATTACTTACATAAATTTTTTAACCCTGCTATGCGTTCTTTATGCCCCGAGAAACGGCGACGCTTCCTTTTGTGTAAATAAAGCGCGCTTTCCAATGTAATATTTTAGGGAACCCAGTCGTACTTCTTCCAATTTCGTTTCTGTTATGAAAGGATCTCTGACTGCTATAAGCGTTGGAGAAATACTATACGAATATTTCAATTTAAAAAAAAAATATTTACAAATGGAATTCAATAATTTATTTTTAAATGATTAATATTTTTTAAAATATTTTTATTAATACCTAATTCTTGTTTTTAAAATTGTTTTAAAGTGATTGAACAATACACAAACTACTTTAACTAATGTCGACGATAACTTTTCTATTGGAAGGTTTCTATGAAACGGTTTTTTACTGAGTTTTATTGAGTACCTACCGCGAAGATATTTTTTAATATAAGTATGGTAGTTCGTCCGTCCGTCCGTCTGTCTGTTCGTGCTCTTACATCGTTCTTTTACAACGGATTTTTGTTTTCAAATTCGGCACAGAGGTTTCATTCGACCTCTAGTTTTTCATCTCCCATTTTGGTGCTGATTGGAGCAAATCGGGCAAATAATCGAAATATGTGTAATGCCCAGCTGTCTTAAAGCCACTGATTGTGAGCTAATGGGCCCAGCTTTATAGCGATTTAAGCTTCTTTTCTATAACGATTAATGAAAGACGTTAATGTTCATTCGAGGCGAAAGCGAAAGGACGCAGTAAACAGCCATAAGACATCCGTGAGAAAGCGTCAAGTGTTTGTGTCGCTAGTTCGTATAAAAATACTTTGTCTTCGCATCAAAGATACAATCTTCTTACGATATCGGATTGAACCTATATATAGGTATTATTGAGAGACAAAAATACTGATGTCAAAATATATTATTTCGTAATATTATACATAATCTATGATGTGAGTTAAAGTACATAGATTAAAAAAAAAAAAAAAATCAGTTAATTGTCACAAGTCTTTACCCGTGACTTCACTCGCACTTATGTATATAAGTATAATTTGTGTGGCTTTCTAGTCCAGACCAATATTTGTTCACACTAAGAAACTTATCTACGAGTCGTTAATCATGAAGATCTATAATAACACTTACCTGATCCTAATATACTAGAACGTATACTAGAACAAACAAATAAAGTACTTAAATTTTATGCGGTGTCGGTCGCCCATTGTTGAACTTACCGTATAGTTCCAATCAAACTTTATGGCGGATCGGAATACACCGCTATAGGCATGCTTGCGCAGGTTCAGTCATATGCCCCTCGCTCCACTACGTCCCGCTACACCTAAAACTGGTTACTGCGACGCGACTTGTGCCTATGTTCACGTCCGCCATAAAGGTTGATTGGAAGTATACATTGAGATAAAAATACGTACAGTGGAATGTGTGAATTCTGTGATTGTTTGTACTTCTTCCTGTGCAATAATGCACAGGCTCACTGGTCGTGTTCTAGTATAGCAGTATTCGCCGCCTTTGTATTCCATATGTTACTGGATTTAATGTTAAAATTTTAAACGCATGCAGTTTTCATTTCGTTGAAATATATTGTTTTTATAAATGTTTCTGGATATCATACATTTGTTTCTACAATTAGGTATACAAATTAGATAACAAGAAGTTTTTATTTCGAAATCGATGGAATCGACAGATTGTAACTGAAGTACCTACGTTATTAAATAAATCGTCATTTCATCGTTCAAGTATAACTGTTAAATTTACTGAGAAATTACGCAGGGTCAATGTAAACGTGTACTAAAATTCCAGCAATGTTCAATTCTTGGTTTATTCCACTAAACTGAGTCTTTCAGATACTAAAAATTTTGGGCAGTAACTGATATAATATAATAATAATAATATTTGGGACATCCCACACAGCGCCATCTAGTCCCAAAGTAAGCAAGTACTATGCTTGTGTTATGAATAATATATACATAGATAAATATTATACACCCAGACCCGGAACGAAATAAACATGTTCAAGCAACCAAATATTTGTCCCGGGCGGGAATCGAACCCGCGACCCTTGGCTCCGCAGTTAGGGTGTCTAACCACTCGGCCAATCGGTTGTCTTCTTCGATCCCTAGTCTTCCTCACAAAAAAAAAATGTATCTAAATCGTTGAGGAATTTATGGCCATATTTTTAAATAACAGTATCATAAATTCATTACGCAGTCACGTCGTGTCGTCTTTGTGATTTACAATGTAAATTATTTTTCGTATACAACGCACGCCAGTTAAATTTATACGAAAACGTTTCATTTACTTGTAATAGCGCTGTTAGGTTTCAACACAATAATATGTGCATGTGCCAGATGACATATGATATATTCATATTAGCGCGCGGGACTGTTCTCTGGTCACTTTTTCATTGTATGCTATTGAATGAAAATAATGAATAATATAATGAATGTTTTTGCAACCTTATGAGCTTACAAATAAGATTGAAATTATAAAAACTTCAGTCTTACGATTACAGTGCATGTCAGACACATCAACCACATTTTCCGATTTTTAGGATCAAACTTCATTTTAACTTCCAAATATATCTTGTTGAAAAGAATTTTCATTGAAAGTGTTTGGTAAGTACATAAGGTAGTATACATTCTTTCACGTCAAAGTTTTACAAAATATTTATCTAATTATGAAAGTCACAAACGTCGTTGTATTTTCATTGATCCAGCGATATCTAACACGATGGAGTGTGTGAAAAAAAATGTCTTTCTTTATCATTTATTATATATATTAAATAATGGGTCCGTATGAGAAGACATCTGCTCGAAAAATTTCATCAGAATTATAAACGGAACGATGGGCAAGATATAAGCTTGTGATATACAGACAGACGAACATAACAAAATTATTAGGTTCTCCCCATTTGGCTACGAAACCCTAAAACGATAATAATTAAACACAAACATGTACACATGCATTCGCTCGTTTTTCTAATCAAAGCGTATGGATGAAAAATATTTATAGAATGAGTCGGGCTCGGTCAGTACCAGTCGTCGGTACAATGTTTGATTAGATTTCGTACTTTACTAAATACGATATTCTCTTACGGGAAAACTCGCTGCTTTAGGATAAAGCGATAAGCCCGGGGCTTAATATATTAATGTGTTTGCGTTATAATAACGTTATACTTTATATTTACTCGTATATATTCATAGAAAGATAGCCTTTGAAATCATTCAAAAAAATTATCTTTTTAACTTTTAATAGATATGTATAATTTAAAATGTTATATAATCACGTAATATACCTATAGGATCAACATTAAATACCGACTGTGAAATAACATCAAATATGTAATTTAATAAATTGATATAGGTGCGGAGATGGCAGCCATACTTACAGCGAGATACACCAAAACAAAAGAGATAACGTAAACGTATATATAACGCATAAAGTAAAAATTGACAGCTATACTTTGATTAGGACGATGATGACTTTCATGCGTAGTACAAGCAAATGCGGACATAGAAGACATCATGGTTCTGATCATAGTATAGCTGTCAATTTTTACTTTATGCTATATATACGTTTACGTTATCACTTTTGGTGCAACTCGCTGTTAGAGTACATAGCGAATTAGCCTGCGTGGCGGGTCGGGGGGGGGGACTTTTAAATTTTGCCATTGATGACATCCAGGCTCTGTGGTATTGGAGGAGAATTGTGTGAAAAAAGAAGAAGGATTTTAGTTCAGTCGGGAATACTTGTATCTGGTTCTTGTTTTATGCTGTCCATGAGGATTCTCTTCTACGAGTCATCTGAGTCATCTACATATGTATGTAGATGTGTTACTTTTATGTTGCACCAATTACAGAAAAAAAAAGAATTGATACGCTGATACTTATTACATAAGGCGCATTAATTTATTATAAACGTTTGAATTACAGAAGGTATTGTGTATGTACCTATACTATAACCATGGAAGTGTCAATCGACTCGCATTGCGTGGCGCATTTTCAAGGCTATTTATTATATTTATTTTTTCTTCCCTCTCTTTAGTATCATATCATTGATTCTAGCCCTCGAAATTACGAAAATGTTACCATGCACGAATTATCCTATATCTCATAGAGTAAATAAATTTGACAGCAACGTTTAGTTTTAATAGCCATAAACACAGAGGATTGGTCACAGATATCACTTCACAGTATCGAAAATGTCAAACGAGATTTTGTCGGAGTGATAATCGGCGCGCGGGGACCTCGCGGATTGAAACTCGCCATCTTGCAACAGCTAGCTAGAATATAAGTCGTTGGTAAGCGCAGAAGAGGACTTCTAGTGAATTCGTACTTTTATGCTATGCAAATCGGTTCGTAAGAGCATCTATATTATTATGTATTTTTATATAAATGACAAGTAATAAAACTTGAGTAAAAATATTTACTTACCGATATCGATTACATAAAATACGAATATTATAAAAATTTTATGTATATGTCCGTGTTAACATGTAATGTAGAAAAACGTAAAGAATTGAGTGGAGGTAGTTGGGGAACTCTATGAATCAAATAACGATGGCAGTAAAGCCAACCCAATCCGAGATTAACTTGACCACAGTCAAAGCAAATAATAACAAAAATGAAACAACTTACTTGTACTGCAAATACGCAACAGATTTATCTAAATTATGTACAGTAGTAGGCAATCAAGTTACACAAAACTGACCGACCCCCCTCCCCTCCTGAGAAAAAATATTGAAATCAGTAATAATTTTATATCAATTGAACTGTTCAGCACAATGACGGCCCAACCCACAAAATCACAATAATTTAGTTAACTACATAATGTGTTGATATTTGAACATATATTAAAATCACACTGGCCAATACAGTTTCCAATAAAGGAAACTCAATACATTATGTAGTTAACTAAATCATTGTGATTTTGTAGGTTGGGCCCTTATTGTGCTGAGCAGTTCAATTATATGTGGGCTTAATAAAATTATTATACCTCATAAATCATGGTTTTATAACGGAATCGAAGTTGAAATTCTAAATAGTAGAGGTGGCGACGGAAAATAGATAAGTTAACCCAGGCACTACGCATTAACCCATTTGGGTTAGATCCAAGGTCACGAGCAATTTGTTCGAGAGACAATTGATTAATAATGATTAATCAATTGAATAAAGTGTATTAATTAATGTAATGTGACATGTGCACTGTTATTAAATATTTTTACAGTTTGAGAATCAAAATTGAGTTTCTTCTTCAACAAGATAGTGTAGATTATTGAAGAAGAAAGTCAGTTGCGATTCTCAAGGTGTAAACTGGCGGTCAAGAAGTGCACGACCTGTTTATGTTTCCCACGACAAAATGGTTGGATAGGTTTGAAAATTCACGCGGACGTTTATCTCAGATCCTGATTTCAACTTTTTTAAATTCTCAGTAATGCTTAGGTATGCATTTCTGTTTTTCCTATATGGTTATCCCACAAGTGTTAAACTTTCAGTCACTTTTATTGCCTTATTCCTATAATTGTTAGCTATTCTTTTGTATTAAAATTTTTGATAAAAACGATGAACGATTTGATTACACCGATCAATGAAACGAATTATTCATAAAACTCTACGCGTCTAGAAAGGTGGAAAATTGGCGGCAATTTTTCAGTTTCACGTTGCATTGATTGATGTTTTGTAATCTCGCCGTCGTCGCTTGAAGCGAAATTAAAACATCAAGGACGCGTAAAAAAAATGAAGTGGAATTTTTATTGAGAGAAACTAATAGGTATCATTTTATAAAATAACTATATTATGGATAATTCAGAATAATATGTTCATCATACCTTATCTACGTCACCATACGTTCATCTGACGATTTTGCCTTTACTATGCCCCAGACAAACTGGAATTATGAATTTGGGTGCTTGGCAACTCTCCGAAATAGTTACTCCGATTCACCCATCTGCCAGCGAAAGCACGAAGAACGTTTATATTACCAAGACGGCCAAGGGACCTCGCAAGGGGCCCGGCTCGCACGCGGGCCCTTCTGATTTAAATTTCTCGACTTTAGTGTATGTAAAGATATTCTCTGTAATATGTTGCTGAAAACTAGATAAAATTTTCAAAAAATATATCTATATTTTAGATAATTTGGCCCAGAAAAAAATACACCGCTGCGTGTGTTAAACTGAGAAAGTGAAAAATGGCATATTTCTGAGAATTTCACCACGGAATTGCATTTTAGTTTTAGCTATGTGCTAACATTTTACAACAAAAATTAGAAACATTCCATAATTTTTTTTTATTACGAGATTAAAAAACAACAAATCCATTAATTGCACATTTAAAAATGTCGACGATCCTACTGATTTATTTATTTCATTTTTTTTTCATTCAAAGTGCTAGCATACCCAAATTGGGTCGATTAATTGTCGGAGGGTAATAGAATAAGAGATCTTCGGCATTGCTGGCAATGTTTGCTTCTGCGCCACGGAAACCGTCAAACAAACATTTGGTTATTCATCAGAATTCTAAAATAAACCAGCTGAACCTTTTTTCATGCCCTAATAGTCCGAGGGCAGCAAACCTGTTCAAAGTTTAGAAGGCCGTGCGGTCGTGGTTCGAATCTAGGCGTGTCGAACTAATGAGTTTTTTCTGACTTAAGCATAAACTACTACTGACTCCGTGCCTCGGAGAGCACGTTAAGCCGTCGATCCCGGGTGCTATCAACAGATGATAGCCGTTAAAATCCACCAACACGCACTGGAGCAGCGTGGTGGATTAACCTCCAAGCCCCCTCACCCTGGGAGAGGCCTAAGCTCCTGCAGTGGGGCAGAATGGGCTGGTAGAATGGAACCCTTTTTCTCAAGCGAAAAGTTTTTAAGCAGTCGTTAAGCATGATTCCTCTACAAGCCAAAGTAATTAACTCAGCATGAAACTTTCATTACAAAGAAAGCTTTTAGGGCTAAGAATGACAAGCTGTTTACGGCATTATAAAAAGGTTCATTCCACGAAGCACCGAAACATGAAGTTATTATGCGAAATACATTATCTTGTCTATAGAGTCAGGGGACAGTGAAAGGCGATTTATAAAGCTTTTATGCCTATACCGTTTATGCCTATATAATATGTCACTTATGGAATTGACACGGGTACCCATATAGTTTGTTCGGGGATACGAACTAAACATAAACGCTTAGTGTTTGCAGGTGTGTATACGTATTTCGATGGAAGTGCTTCAATGTTCGTTTATCGTATAACTTATATCAGAATCACTATATATTATAAAATAAAGTCACCCGCCGCGTCTGTCTATCTGAACGCGATAAACTCCAAAACTTCAAAGGGATTGGCATATTATTGACACCAATGGACAGAGTGATTCAAGAGGAAGGTTTACGTGTATAATTTATTAATGTTTCATGGAAATTTGTTGAACTATGATAATTATTGTTGAAAAAGTTGGAAAAAAATCAAACCGGCTAAGAGCTTTCATCGAAAACGCTGCCTAATCCCTTTGACATCTATCAAAATAATGTATGGAAGAATTATGTCTCTTTTATAGGCGTAAAGAAAAGTACGCGATGGCATATGTCCAGCTTTTATGGACAGCTTACTATACCTATTTTTATGTTTAAAAAATGGTGTTATATGATGACGTAATTGGAAAGCAATTTATACACATACAGTATTAACCTTTGTCAAATGAAATACGTTATTTACTTTCAGCATTTCATGCACATTATGATTGTCCTTTACACCATAGAATTTAAATTAATATCTTAAGAGTTATCGCGAAATATAAATATCGTGCGACAAGTAGATGGGCGCTGTGCGCCGCGCTGGCCGGTCACACCGTACGACGCGACACGCGTGGTTAGGCTGAAGTTATCAATGTTGTATCCAAAGAAATATTGTAGTTTGTTTTTATGTATTTATGTATTCATTATTTTTTGAAATATTTATAGGATTGGAAATGAAATACATTAAAAATACTCCAAGAACGATGAACTCACGTAACATTTAAATCTAATTAAACCCAATCCACATGTTCGACGCAACAATCTGATACGACACTACGACAGAAAAAAAATTTTGGCTAATATGCTGTGCTACCCGTGCGAAGCCGGGGCGGGTCGCTAGTATTTAATAGAACGTTTACATAGTCTTTTTCTAACTCACTCGAGAATTCGCTCGACTGAGATAGACCATGTGGACCTTCCTTACAACACATTACACATCGGAATAGAACTCCAGGTAGCATGAAAGTTACATTTAAATCAACCTGTTGACAGACTGTATAATTCTTACTAAGAACCCACTGGTACTTGTTAATTTTGGTATCGTAGTTTATCCGTTCGTTCGCGTTCTTTTGGAGCAAATGGAGTAAATGGAAGAAGTGAGGGATTCGTGATATTCCAACGGATTTCTCTAAAACTTGCTATAGATATTCTTTTTGATACTAGTTTTGCAAGTACCGTTTATCGCGACAATAGACGAAGCTTCCTGACGATAGGCGTAGGTCTGGGCGTAACATTATACATATACCATACATATAGTTCGTTTTAGCCAATAAAATTGATGGCAACGACTAAATAGGCAATGATTCTAGCGACGACCGTAAGACAACAGAAATTATTTCTTAAAGAATGAAACTTTCAATAAATATAGAATGTATTTCACGTTACTATACCTACATCGTACTTGGCTGAATGGAATTGAAAGTTATAGAGCGTGTAAAGCTTACCGAAATAAAAACTAAAAGATCATAAGTGAGCAGATGGCGTAAAACCAACGGTTACCAAGAAAAAAATGTTACATTTTTGTCACTTATGTTATTTTTTATAGCAACAAATAAAAACGTCAATAGATATTTTTTTCCATTCCATCAGCTCATTATAGCTCACTTTAGGGGCTTAGGCCTCCCCCAGGGTGAGGGGGCTTGGAGTTTAAATCCACCATGCTGCTCCAGTGCGGGTTGTTGCCATCTGTTGACAGCAACGGAGACCGGCTGTATAACGTGCTCTCCGAGGTACGAAGTCAGTGATTTGTACTCAAGTCATGAAAAACCTTACAATATGGATTTTGTAAGTGCGGGTGTTGCAGTTGCGGTAAGTTGCAGTGTCGTGATAGCCCAGAGCGCAACGAACCTGTCTCAAATAAGGGCCCATAGGGCCATGGATCGAATCCGGGCGTATACCAATGAGTTTTTCTGATTTAAGTACACAATATCACTGACACCGTGCTTCGGAGGGCACGTTAAGCAGTCGGTCCCGGACGCTGTCAATAGATGGCGGTCGTTACAGTTCCCAACCCGCAGTGGAGCAGCGTGGTGGACTTAAGCTCCAAGCCCCTCTCCTCACCCTGGGGGAGGCCTAAGCTCCTGCAGTGGGGTAAAAATGGGCTGATGATGATGATGACGAAAAATCATTGGTACACGCCTAGATTCGAACCACGGGCACATGGCCTTATAAATTTGAAACAGGTTCGCCAGGGAGTCCAGTTCACTAAGGAAATGTTTTACTTGGACATTTGCATGTTTTACACAAACGACCGCTTCAAAATAATGAATTCTTTAATTTCTTCAATTTAATTAAATCCAAAATGGTATTTTCAGAAATCTGATCAAAGGAAACCTCTGTAAAAAAGAAACCATCCATTGGAAAATAACGAAAGCTTCAATTCCTCCCATCAATTCGAAAACGATACTTGCGGAGCTGCGAACAAATTAATATAAAAAATAACTACTTAAAAATTTAAAAAAACCTCACAAGAAATATAACCATTACTACAAGATTTTTAATTATAAAACTAAAATACCTAATTACTTACAAATTAAAATTAATATCTAAATGACTGGAAATAAAATATTAAATTAAAAAAAATTATCTGCACATATTTATGATATAACTCTTGTTTTTGTTATAAATCTATTTATTCACTTGTTTTTTGTTAGCAGTTAGAGCGAAACTACGTTTGTATGGGAAAATACATGTGAATGGGTAACCTTAAAGCGATAACAGTTTCTCAAAACATTGTCAGAATATCTTAAATTGTGTACATTTTATTTAATCAGGTTTACTTGCTAACTCCATAAAACATCAAGAGAATGTCTAGCGAATCGCGACATTGAAGAAGCATTACTCGTGAAACAGCTGATAAGGTCAATGACCGACTATTCTTTGAATTGAAATGTCAGCGAAATTTTTGTTATGTAATTATTTTTAAATTGGCGGTTGGCGGTAAACCAGCTAGCTCGAAATAGTATTGATATCGTATCAGTAAGGTGATCAAGTGTTCGGGGTTCTCTGTGTTGTGAATTTGTTTTTCTTGGTAACCGTCACTTTGTGCCACCTACTTACTTGAAACTTCTTGTTTAGTTCGTTAAATTGTACGCGTTCTTTAAGTTTGAACCTGCTTTGCACCCACCAGTGGCGACGCTGTTTTATAACTGTCTTAGAAAAGTTTTATATGGATAATGATTCGTCTTTAATCTTTTGATGATAACATAATAAACACTTTATGTCCATGACCGTTTTTATCTCTGCCCATGTAATAATCTTTGGGGACTCTTGAAATTTCAAGCTTCAAATTTAATGCAAATCGAGGCGAGAATGAAACAGAGAAACAGTATTGTCGCGATTAAATTTAATTTCCTGAAAGTTTTATTCTTTAAAAAATGAGCTTCAATTTTATATATATTTTTCTATTTCCCGTGTAACATACTTTGTGGATAAAAGCTGTATATGACACATACTGAATGTTGATTTCCCCTGCCGGAATAGGGGATTTACATAAAGCTCCCTTTAGCTCCCATGAGTAAAGCTACACCATGTCACGGATTTTTGGATTTAGCAGTGTGTTGTGTTAGCTTACGTACGAAGAATTTATTTTATAAGTACTTATACACTTGATACGTTTTATAACTTCAGTGCGTATAATAGACGCGACGTAAAATATGCAAATGTGTCTTATGTTAACACGAACTCGACAAAAGCCGGTCCTGGAGGGATAGGACCGTAATTATTAAAGATTGCACATTTTACTTAGAGGAAACGAAAATTTATGTTTAACTAGCGTCCAGCCCCGACTTCGCACGGGTAGCAAAGCAAGCCTATATTTTTTTCTGTCGTCATGTCGTATCAGATCGTTGCGTCGAACATGTGAATTACATTTAATTGGAGTATTCTCAATGTATTTACAACGAACGCTTAGCCTAGTGGGTAACGACCCTGCCTACGAAGCTGGAGGTCCCAGGTTTGAATCCCAGGTCGGGTCAGTACTTATAAAATGAATATTGATACTGGTACCGGGTCTTGGTTGTTATATGTATGTGGTGTCTTCGCTTGGTACCCAAAACACAAGCTAATGCTTAGTTTGGGGCCTAGACGTTGTTGTCATGTAGGTATACGTTATTATTATTATTATATTATTTAATTTAAAATTCTGCAAATATTTGAAAAAGTAAAGCATATAAATAAAAACAAACTAAAATATTTGTTTGTATACAAAATTGATAAGTTCTGCCTAATTACGTCACGAGTGTCGCATTGCTGTGGGACCGCTTTAATTTATTTTATCGCTTGATAGTTTTGATTTTGCGGTAACTCCTAATATATTAATTTAAATTGTATGGTGTAAAGGGCAATTATAATGTGCATAAAATGCTTAAGGTAACTAATGTACCTACATTTGGTAAGGATTAATATCGTATCCGCGTAAATAGCCGTCCTATTACCACATTGTACGTGACCATTTAGACCTATAGAAGAAAAAGAATTCCTCCATACATTGTTTTGTCATACCTCAAAGGGATTAGGCTACATTTTCGATGAAAGCTTCCAGTCGCCTTTATTTTTTGCAACATCTTCAACAACCATCATCATAATTCAACCAATTTGCACAAAACATTAAGTATAACATTAACCTTTCTATTGAATGACTCCGTCCATTGGTGACAACTGTATGGAAACCCGTTTGGTAATTTTTGATTTTATCGTGTTCAGACAGACCGACAGACAGACAGACGCGGCGGTCGTATTTTGTTTTATAATATGTACTGACGGTACGAAACTCTGCTTCCATGGAATTTTAAAAGCTCACTTTTTACCTTGGAATCAAACCATCTCAAATTAAAAAAGAACTGTCTGTGAATAAATCTTAGTATAAAAAATGAAAGTACTGTTTGAAGTTTGAAGGTAAAAAGAATAAAAACAATCAATTTCTACGCTTTATTTAAAGAACCGGCTAAGTGCGAAACGGACTCGCACACGAAGGGTTCCGTACCACCATACAATATTAAAAAAAAAACGAGCGCGACGTTAATCGAACTTCACCATTAATCGTTATTATTATGTAATTTCAGAATTATTGTATAAATGATTTTATTTTTATTTCCTTAATTATTTAGAAGGCGCTTGATCGTCTCTGGCTAATCTGAAAAGTAATAACATGAGTGCACGGAGAGCTAGGGACAGAGGGAGCTCCTTTTTTACTACTTATTTTACTACAGTGAACCTATGCCTTTTAGTATTGATTATAAAGAGAATAAGCTCTGCAAAGGAAAGCGTAAATTTATAGTATTTAGTAATACAATGTAGTTTTCATCATAAAATGTTTTTTTTTAATTATCTTTTACAATAACATCACAAAAATAAAATTAATCTAGTTTTCGTTTATTGGGTAAACGCTATCTGTCATTTTCTATGGAATTTAAAAAAAATTCTAATAAAAGTACATTTTATAAGTTAATCTATTACTCGTTAAATAATACAGTCTAGGCAGCTGTGATAGTTTTCCTTTTAATTGCGTTATATACGTTACTTTTGTCATAATTTTTTATTTTACATATCCAAAAACAACGGTTAAGCTGGTAGAGAAGGGAGGGAGGACACATGACTCTAACAAAAATTAGGACCTTAGGAGTGCATACTTCAACCACTGTTGACCTAAAAAAAATTGTTAGAAACTTTAATTTCATTTTTTAAGACCTATCGTTTGGTTCCTCTCACGATAATATACGATGAATTATTTTTTTTCGTACTTCACTTACATGCATGGCGTCCTATCCTAAAAAAATATTTTTCTTAATTTCACTACGTCGTTGTGTAGCGGTTCGTAGATTACACCTACCTTCCAAATTTCATCTATATTGCGAATAGTTTCAGAGGAAAACCACAAACATACAGATAGACAGACAGACAGACGGACATGGCTAAATTATAAGGGTTCCTTTTTTGCCATTTGGCTACGGAACGCTAAAAATTAGATTAACAAAAAATTTAAAAATTGTGATAACAGAACGTCAAATGAGAAGCGGCAGGGTGATCGCAGGTGACGGGCGTAACGCGCGCGGGCGGCATGGCAAGCGACGACCGTACATATCGGTGCAAGCGACGACGGAACGAACACGAACCGATAAGTTCATTGGATAAAGCGCGCCTATTTAAACCGAAGTTCCGCCGAACTTCGGCTTCGGCGCATGTTTAAACCGAACATTCGGCCGAAGCCGAACTTCGGCAGGTCCCACATTCGGTGCATCTCTATTAATTTGTATTTATTTTAATAATAATAAGTTTTTATTTGATTTCAGGGGTCGACTTTACTAAGGGGAAATAGAACTTGAACATTATAGTAAACTGATAACAGTAAAATACGCTAAGAGACAGTGTTTAACAAAAAAAAAATATCACAAGGAGGCTACAAAAGTAATAATAATACGCCGAAAATTTGCAAAAAAAATCTAATTACACGATATTTAAAATCAATTTAAACACGAAGAATTACTTACAAAGCCGCCAATCCATAAAAAGAACATTATAATAACAAGATACACTGCTACAAAAAAAAAAAAAAAAATAATTGAAGAAACTGTATTTCCATACCGGAATTCAAATTAAAAGAAAGTACGCATTTCATAACCTAACTTTTGTAACGGGTAAACATTCGATTTTTGTGTCCCCAGCGGATTGAAACAGTAGTCGGAGTGCCCATATATTCGGTTTTCATTGTATATATTTTTTATTTTACTCAAGTTGTAGGGATTATAGTATATAAAATTTTTCAAATTTGTTTATTTAATAAAAATAACTGTTTCATCCCCAAAAAATATTACCAAATGGATATAACTCTACTCAAGACATACAATAAAGTCGTTTCTTAAACATAAACGTTATTCCTACTATATAAAGTTGAGTCGATTTTAGACTCATGGTTAGGGATTTAATGTTATTGATTGATTCCATGGAATATGGGAAGCTTTTTTTTTTAATTTGTGTCGGTCCCATTACTATGAAAAGTTACTTGAATGCAGAGTTAAAGTTAAGCTGTCTTTAAGTTGTTGAGTTAAGCGAATAGCTGCCTTTATTTTTACTTCTCTACGTATTAACAATCATTGCACTTTTTAAACTTTTCATTAAATTGTATTAAATTTTAATGAGCGAGCGTGATCTGTTCATATCACAATTAATAATATATATAATGGGATTTTAATCCCATATTCGGTTAGTTAAGTTTATCTTCAGTTATTTTCTCAAGGTCTAAAAAGTACCAATCTATTTTAATTTCTTTTTCCAAAAATAGCTGGCGCAAATGGGTATATAGAAACTTTATGATATATATGAACTGTAGGACTGTCCATGTTTTGAAAGAATCGAATCAGTCATGCAGTTTTAATGTCCTGGTGTGATTATTCAACTATACCCAGGTATAGTTTATCCATTATATTTACCCACACCCTTTGACACGTGGACACCGCATACCGACAAAAGTTCACAAAGAAAGCCGCCGGCACTTGGCTGCCGTAACAAAGGATACCGACGCCGGCGTCTGAGGTCTAATATAACGGATAGACTTTAATGTGACCGGTGAATGATGAACGGTCGGTCGAGTGGCTAGAGACCCTAGCTGCGGAGCCAAGGGTCGCGAGTTCGATTCATGCCCGGGACAAATGTTTGTGTGCATGTACATGTCTATTTGTTCCGTGTCGGGGTGTAAAAAAATATATCTTTATATGTAAACTAGCGACCGCCCGCAGCTTCGCTTGCGTAGACTATAAATTCCTGTTATAGGTACTATTAACGTTCGAGATGGTTTATACGTACTTTTTGCTGGAACCAATTTTGGTCACACCCATTCAAACTTTCAATCTTCATTCCCCTTCCACCCTTTAAAAAACCGATACAATTTTTCATCTCCCGTTTCCCACTCTTAAAATGTGAAAATCTAAAAACCCTGAAACACGTCATTATTTAAGTCCCTCCATTCCCATCCTTAAGTTTGAAATTTCTAAAAAAGCCTTTCTTAACTTTATAATGCTCACGTTATAAAATAAACTTATGTTCCAAATTTAAGCTTCCTAGACTTAGTACTTTCGGCTGTACGTTGTTAGATCAGTGAGGACAAACGACAGACAGATAGACAGACAGACAAACACAAAAAGTAGCTTATCACACTCTTGACAACCTTCTTTCACGTCTGCAAAGTTTCATTAAAATCTGTTCAGCCCTATTGGAAATTAGCTCGAATAGATAAAATTGAATTGAATAGACGTACAGACAAACAGACGGACAAAAAGTAGTTAATGTCAAATATCTTGACAACCTTCTTTCCCGTCTGTAAAGTTTCCTTAAAATATGTTTAGCCGTTTTGGAGATTAGCTCAAATAGACAGATACACGTACAGACTGACAGACGGACAAAAAGCAACATTTGTTAGTTTTGACGACCTTCTTTTCATACTTGTGATGTTTCATTAAAATTGGTTTAGACAGATGGACGTACAGACAGACATACAAAAAGTTCTGTATGTCACTTTTGACTACATACTTTTCATATGTGTAAAGTTTTATCAAAATCGGTTAAGCCGTTTTGGCCGAAGCCGATTTGCTCGAATAGACAGACAGTTCGTTTTCATGTATATAGCCTATAACTCTCCGCTAGAATCAGGCTATCAAAGGCAAAAAGAATTTTTCAAATCCGACTGGTAGTTTCAGAGATTAACAAATTCAAACAAACAAACAAACGAATGAACGAACGAACGAACGAACCAACCAACCAACCAACAAACAAACAATCAATCAATCAATCAATCATTCAATCAATCAATCATCAAATCAATCAGCGCGCGCGACGGAAGCTCTCAAAAGGAATATTTTTTTCCGTTTTTGCAACATTTTTCATTGATGCTCCACTACTATTGGTCGTAGCGTGATGTAGTATAGCCTATAGCCTTCCTCGATAAATGGACTATCCAACACAAAAATAATTTTTCAATTTGAACCAGTAGTTCCTGAGATTTGCGCGTTTAAACAAACAAACGAACGAACGAACGAACAAACGAACGAACGAACCAACCAACCAACCAACCAACCAACCAACAAACAAACAAACAATATATCAATCAAACAATCAACCAATCCATCAATCAATCAATCAATCAAAAAATCAATCAATCAATCAATCAATCCTTCAATCAAACAATCAATCGATCAATCAATCAATCTGTCTATCAAACAAACAAACAAACAAACAAACAAACAAACTCTATAGTTTTTAAATTTCAATAAAAACTGTTAAGATATTAATTTAAATTGTATGATGTAAAGGGCAATTATAATATGCATGAAATGCTTAAGACAACTAACGTATTTAATTTGATAAGGATTAATATCACGTTTAAAAAACATCTTCGTAAATAGTACATTATGTTGAACAAATTTGGTTGTCATAAAAAAGGTTATAGTAAGTTAACCTTAAAAGATACACATATGCTGTCGCGGACTTTTGGTTAGAACTTTTAAAGGGGTACAATTCCGTAATACATGATTTTTGCTTAACATCAACCGTTTACGCAGCGCGCGCGACGGAAGCTCTCAAAAGGAATAATTTTTCCCGTTTTTGCAACATTTTTCATTGACGCTCCACTCCTATTGGTCGTAGCGTGATATAGTATAGCCTATAGCCTTCCTTGATAAATGTTCTATCCAACAAAAAAATAATTTTTCAATTCGAACCAGTAGTTCCTGAGATTTGCGCGTTCAAACAAACAAACAAACAAACAAACAAACAAACAAACAAACAAACAAACAAACAAACAAACAAACAAACAAACAAACAAACTCTTCAGCTTTATAATATTAGTATAGATAAAATATTATAAAGATAATTTAACTATTTTTATCAGTTGTCTGATATCCATAGTACAAGCATTGCTTAGTTTGGAACTAGATGGCGCTGTGTGGGATGATCAAAGTATTATTATTGTATAATATAATTTTTATTTATTATTCTATGTTGAATTCTGATATATATAACGTACCTGAAACTCTGTTGGTTAAGGTTGTTTATCCAAATTCAAGGTTGAAGCGGGAAATCATAACTCACAATAAAAAATAAAAATGACATTTGAAATAATACCTATAGATACAGATGTACGAGTTGTGATCTTCCGCACAGCGCCTAAAATTTCCTCGTTTTGTACCCAACTGCGGATCGTAATGTTTTTCAAGAGTAAAAGGAGAGTAAGTGGTCTTTGTGCAAAAATAAAGATTATTTCGACAAAATATGTTTTGTATTTTTTGTTTGTCCCTGCCTACAATCGTTTATACCATTCGTATCAGACAAAAAAACATTGTATAGTGCTTTTTACGTTGTTCAAACAAAATTTTATAGAAAATAGCTCGTTTTTCTCTATTCAGTTAATGACCATTTTCTTTTCAATTAAGTGGTTTTGCAGCCGGGGTTTTTTTTCACAGTTCATTTCAATTCAGTTTTAGTTTCAAAGTTCACAGTTGAGTTACATCACGTAATGTGCCATAATAAGTACAAACAAAAAGTACATTTAAAATATAGAACCTAAATTTAAACCGCCATAACTCTATCCAGTTTTATCCGTCATGTTTATTTTAAAATATAACAGTTTTAATTATTATGGTTTAGTCAAAGGTCAAAACTGTTTACTTAATTTAATTTTCTGTTGTGTAAAGGATTATGTTTTGATAATGAAGTGTTCAATCGAATCCAATCTAAATATATCATTTGAAAATTTTATACAGTTTGGTAGAAAACTTCACTATTCCATGAAATCGAGAATTCTTTGTAACCTATAAATTTTTTTTATGAAATCGATATTTTGTTAAATTTACATTAAATAAAATTTTTTTAAAGTCATAATGCACTTGATTACAGAACTCAATAAAAATATTTGTTCCGAAATACGGAACCCAATGTACGTGTTCCGATTTCCCGTTGACCGATTTTTAAATGCCGCATCAATTAAATTGTTTCGTTGGTAATGGATTAGGCCGGACGCGGGTCGCTGCGTTGGTTTTGTTCCATCGATTGCTAAAATTAATGGGTATTCGACAACTAAAGGGATTTTCGGGAATAATATAAAATGTTGAAAATCGGTTCAATCTAGTATTAATTACTTCTTAATACGTTTCCTTCAGAAGTTCGCAATAGAATTGTGGATGTCTATCAGGGAGTTCGAATACAGCAGAGTGTAATTCGAAGTACTACACTGATTCGGCCAATAACATACTTGTAGACAAAAGTATCGAAATGAAGAGTTACATGAGAAATGAATTTCTTACTGGACCTGCTCGGAAAGCGCTCTAATACTCTTTAAAGAAGAAGGCGAAGTCATTCTTAATTCTTCTTCTTTTCTAATATTAAAATACGAATCTTCTATATGAAGACGCAAAACCAATCGTAACCTTGCGCCAATTTCGCACGGGAGCGCGGCAACGTCCCCAGCCCATGGACCCATCGTCACCACGGCGAACACTGAAAATTCATATTTGTCCTAATATTCATTGTGTATATTGATGTGTAATACCTGTATTATAATAATATGGACCGGTTGTTATGCTCGTGGTGTGTGCGGCGGACTCGCGTAGGGGCTGACTGAAAATCTGTGTCGTGGGCGTGGTAATACACACCTGCGTGCAGCGTGTGCTGAGTCAGCTCCTGTCATGGTTGCGGAGAACTTCTTTTGTGCTTTGTTATTTGTATTTGCCATGTATTATGTATCCGTGGTCATGATTAAACGTTTTTCTTTCTTGTTTCCTTCCTTCTTTCAAAACGGTACTGACGACTTATTTTCATCCTAAATAAAAATTAAAAAAAAAAAGAAAAGTAACATCAGTGCCGTCAAACTGCATCAATGTACTACCCAGTTAAGATGCTATTAGGATTGGTTGTTTGTTAGTTGAGCTGCATTGTAGAAAACAGTGTGACCATTTTTAGTAGATTTTTACTATGTAGTAGTTTGAAGACTTAAATTAAAAATTATAAGTAATATAATTTTTAGTTCTCGAAAATCAAATATCATAATTTCGTATTTGATTAATAGAATTTCGAAAAAGTATCCCAACATTATCTTCCTTTTCATCATCAGCAGCCCATTTTACCCCACTGCAGGGGCTTAGGCCTCCCCCAGGGTGAGGACGGGGTTTGGAGCTTAAATCCACCACGCTACTCCACTGCGGGTTGGGGATTGTAACGACAGCCATCTATTGACAGCGTCCGGGACCGACTGCTTAACGTGCTCTCCGAGGCACGGAGTCAGTGATAGTTAATGTACTTAAGTCAGAAAAACTCATTAGTACACGCCCGGATTCGAATCATGGCCCTATAGCCTTATAAACTTGAGACAGGTTCGTTGCGCTCTGGGCTATCACCACTTTCCCTATTTTCCTTTTAATTTATATTATTTATTTCTGTCTTTGTCTTTTCTGATTGTGTAATAATAGTACGAGTATATATTCGTATATTGATGTATTTACACAGTGGCAACTCTCTATTTGCTAACGCTTTAGGTTAAATATGATAAATTGAATATTATATATCTGGTTTAAACGGAGTTATATCCAGACTCGTTAAATAAATATATTTAAAAAAATCTACCGTAATCATCGACAGTATTACCAAATTGATAGTTTTCCTGTCAGATCTAATGGGTGACGCTGATGAAAAACGACAAAAAACATTGTTTAGCGGCTAACGGATTTTCTAACAGAAAGGGAAGCAAAATATTAAAAATATATATTTATGTGTATCGTTACATTGTTATATGTGTACAGCCTGTCACTTCTTTCATTTTTTTCGTGTGTAATTTTATTGTTTAAAAATTACATTAATTTGATTTGCCTGGCGTTTTCTTATCTCCAAGAATTCGTGCTCGAACCCGTTGAAGCCGCTTGTTACGAGAAAATTTAACACGAAAATATTCAAACTCTAATACCTAACAGGTGTTTAGACATTATTGGTTATTAATGTTATTATTATTAACATTATTAATGATTCACCGGTTGGCCAAGTGTTTAGGGATCTTAACTGCGGAGATAAGAGTCGCAGGTTCGATTCCCGCTCGGGTCAAATATTTGTGTGCATGATCGTATATGTTTGTTCCGTATCTGGGTGTAAAAAGTATCTATATATGTATATATTATAAAAAGAATATTTATTATTATTATTATTATTATTATTAAGACACAATGTCGTCAAAAAAACAAAACATGACTGATTGGCTTACATCGACATCGACTATAGCGCGACAAAATAAATTCAACCAAACCGATTTTGCCCAGGTAATTATGCGTGATGTAATTACCTGGGCAAACCTGGGGTTTTCGATGATGTACATATACAATGAAATATTTTAGTTTGTTTTTTTTTTTGTATTTATATTCTTTATTTTTTCAAATATGGGAGAATTAGAAACAAAATACATTAAAAATACTCCAAGTAGGATGAACACATGTTACGATTAAATCTAATTAAAAATCCAAATGTTCGACGCAACAAGCTAATACAACACTACGAGAATAAAAAATGTAGGGATATGCTCTGCTACTGCAAAGCCGGGGCGGGCCACTAGTTAAAATTATAAATAAAAATACGCAATTTCACAATAAATAAATATAAAAATCGTCTGAATTCTTTAATTCTACAGGGGTAACACTCCAACTCTGTCATTAGTGTTCAGATCCAAAACCCTCAATCTTAATAGCAACTTAACCGGGAAGCACATAAGCGAGCATATTTGTTTTAGCGACATATATATTTCTTAATTTACATATAGATTTTATTAAAAGTGTCTTCTAGAAGCGATGATGACGATTTTTCGACTCGAATTAAATTAAAAGAAGCTAGTCGCGTAGCCAGAGAAAAATTACTTGCGATAATTCCAAGGATCTTCGTTTTTGGTGAGTGGATAGATAAAGTGCATTCTGAGCTATTGTCAAAAAGTTAGAAGTTTTAGGGCTGGGCTAAGCGTGTGGCTAGGTATTTCTTAATATTTCGTGTAGCACGCTGTATATAGATTTAAAATTTGAAATTTTGATTGGGTCATAATAAGAACTAGCTTAACCTCGCGTTGTAAAATTTTTAGAAAGATAACATAAGGGATATTACGAAAATTAAGTAAAAATAACAGTCTGGTCGTGGGACATTAAATTTCATAAAAAAGTTTTTATAATTCTAAAGCTGTTCCTTTTTTGATAAGTGGATAGACAAAGTGGATTGTGAGCTATTGTCAAAAAGTTAGAAGTTTTAGGGCTGTGCTAAGGGTGTAACTAGGTATTTCTTAATATTTCGTGTAACACACTGTATATAGAATTAAAATTTGAAATTTTGATTGGTTTTTAATTAGAACTATCTTAACCTCATATTGTAAAATTTTTAAAAAGATAACATAAGGGATACTACGAAAATTTAAAAAAATAATTTGGTCGTGGGACATTAAATTTCATAAAAAAGTTTTGATAATTCTAAAGCTGTTCGTTTTTTAATGAGTGGATAGATAAAGTGCATTGTGAGTTAATATACACTGTGTTACACGAAATATTAAGGAAAACCTAAGCCATTCCCTTAGCACAGCCCTAAAACTTCTAACTTTTTGACAGTAGCTCACCATGCACTTTATCTATCCACTCACCAAAAATGAACAACTTTAGAATTATCAAAACCTTTTAGTTAAATTTAGTGTCCCACGACCGGACTAAGCTGCCCAGGCTGTTATTGACAACTTATTGGAACCGGGAAGAAGCATTGCTGTGCTGTAAGTTTTAATAATTATAGTAATTTTAATAGTAACTTCAATTTATAAACATTTTATTTGTTTCATTTTCCCTGTAAGTGTAGTATAAAGTAGTATGTATCACTCTGGAGAAAGTGCGATTCCCGCTTCGTGTGTTTAAGGCCCTCCGTCTGCTGCGTCGGGCCTCAAATGCACACTTAGCGGTAATCGGTCACTTTCTTCCCTCGATGAACAATCTTCTATTTCTTTTCCATGTTCCATGGATCAGGAGTAGTGTTTCAATTTTTTTACTTCGTGAATAGTCAATAGGTACATATTCTCTGTGAAATTTTACCATCAAAAGTAAAAAGTTAAATTTTAGAAGTATGACGCTGTGACACACAGACAGCAGAAAGGACAGCAGAAAATGAGTCTTATCATATTAATAATATACCCTAAAATACCTAAATAAAAAAAATACCCTGAAAACTATCTTTTTTATATGATGCACTCTGCGCGCTCTGGACACAAAGATCAAAAATCAGAAATATGTAGGTAGGCGTTGACAATGTGAGTCACATGTGCCTATACACAGTCCCTATATTTTGGTTACCATAGTGCCGTCGCGCTTATGTGCGTTAGTTGTATCACCGAAATTAATATCACCGCAAAATAACAATACATTAGCAGTAGTTCCACGCCTAACTCAAGATAACATTTGCATATCTGAGGAAACCAACGATCTTAGTTCCAATGCAAATATGTCGACTTGACATTTCAAAACCAATCTAAACTCATTGGTTCAGAGTTGGGTTTCGGGCGTAAAGCCAATATCATACTGTAACTTATTTCGTTCTTGTGCGCGTATTACGCAAAAACTATAATGATAATAAACAAACAATTATCGTTCACGGAAAAAAATAATAATGAATGCGTATCGGTCGAGCTAGCCAGAGTGGCCAAGCCTGCGATCTTTGTGGGACTACAGGGAAGAATAGCGAATCAAATAAAAGTGATTTTGGACTGGTTTGCTCGCTCTTTTAGACAGTCGTTTTGTGGAGTTAATTAAATTATATTTGTACAGTTATTAGTTATATATAAATAAATACAAACCTTCATACCAAAGAATGAATGAATAATGATTGGGAATGTGGAATTAAATAGTGGAAATTCTCGTGACTGTCCATGTCGTGGGAGTCCACGTGAGCGAATCCATAGACAGCAGCTAGTATGTGAAATGAAATTGTGCATGTTTCTTTTTTGTTTCTCTGATCACTCTACTAACCTACAAAAATTTAAAGGATTCTGCAGATTTAATCATTCATGCAAAGTTCATGCATTTAACTTAAATAATGACGGATTTTCATAAAAACTTAACTCTATTTAACCCCCACGGGGGTAGAATTTCGAAAAGTCTTATCTTAGCGCATGCTTAGTACGCCACAAAACAAACCTGATAACCAAACTTCGTGTGATTCGCTTCAGCGGATTCAGCTCGACGTTGATTATGAGTGAGTGAGTCGGTGAGTAGTATGTGGTGGTATTTCGATTTTACATATGTATATAGTACATATATGAGTAATGGATGGCCTATATATATATATATATATATATATATATATATATATATAAGCCATCAATTACCAGATGCTGCTTGCAAGCGGATTATAACGTGATTAGTACACAAATATCAAAGCACGTCTAAATTACGGCTTAAGTAATGTATGATACGTTATTCATAGACAATGAGATCTGAGAGCTATGGTGACCCTATAAATACGCACCCCGCTTTTGGTACAAAGGTTTTGGATTACATTCCTGTCACAAGGGTGTTTTTATAAATAAAAACTCAATGGGTTCTTTATTAATAAAAAATATCTTACACATAAACGATTAATCAAATATGGCGCGACACATCACACAACAGAATGATTAGATTAAACCCTACTATTGTGGGCGACCCCCTCCCCTCCCGTCAATGATTGGCACTTTTATAATTTAAAAGTAACTTTCGGAAAATTAAATTTTTTTCCGAAAATTTCTAATGTTTCCAATGGTACGCTCGGATTTTTGTGAAATGAACCTTCTAGGTCTAAATACATATCGCTCTTAATGACTGCTAAACGTTATATCCAGTTTACGGTGCTATTAACTATTCCTCATTACTAGTGATTGTACTATGTGGAGCACTGTATAAGTTTTTAGACACGCAAAAAGTAAACGATGTATTTTTATAATTTATTAATATATATTAATATAATATAATTTATATTATATTTTTTCAAAGTATTCTCTATTATTCTCTGTCCAAATTGTTATCCCACTAAACCAGCTCTGCAAACATTTGTTCTAGTTTTCCTCCGACAGGTCAGAAATGGAAAGTGTGTGATGACGCGTTGACGTGGTACAGCACGATTCCCCTATATAAGCCCAGTCTTTGGTCGTTTCTTGTCCAGAGCTTAGAAAAGTTTTGGCAATGCGAATATAGTGTAATATTCTGAGTTAACTGATTATTTGAGAGAATGAGAGAGAGAGAAGATTATGTCCACTCTGTCCACAACATATCCTTATCAATTCATGTTGACTTTCAATAAGTGTGTATAAACATCTTATATTGAATATTTTTTTTAATGATTTTGATCCAGTGAAAAAAAATGGTCACCTTTTTTTGCCTTTGTCCAAAGCCTTTGCAGTTTCATTGACAACTGCCCCTCTAAAAACACTCATATCGACGAAAATTTTTTGCTTGCTGAATCATATTGATATAAACATATTTCGTCGCTAGTAATGATTTCAGAAACACGCCTGATGTCAAATTTTCAAAACGTAGTTACATTTCTCGACAATAATCCACACGGGTTTCTTTTTTTGTTTCGGAGAGCACACGTGGTATCCAACTACAACAAAGTTTCCTCACGCCAAAGACGTTCATGTAAGATGGTGTAAACACTAACCGAAACTACAATGTCAAAGATTTTCCCTGTGTCAGTCTTCTCGCGCTAGTATTTCAGTAGTCCACATATTGTCTGCAATGACTTCCGTTGGCAGACGTACTCTTCTTTCGTCATTTTTAAGACTATTACTTCTGCCTCGTCTTAAATTTGCTAAACCATCTAAAAATTACTACCTAAGAAGTAGCAAATTTGCCTGAAGCTGATTTTCAACGTTCAAAGCTTAACACATCGGATAAACTATATTTAAAATTGTAGATGATAGCACGCAAATTTCCTGGCTTAAGCTTAATAGTAGAAAAAAAAAGGGGACGTGATGCAAGATTAAATACCAAAAAATCGTTATTAAAAAACTATTGTAAATAGCCTATGACGTTCAAAAACAGTATAAAGTTGCGTTTCATTTTTAAAATTTTAACCTATCAAAACTTATAAAGTGCTCTATTTATTGCATAGAAATAAGTTTACATAATTTGATTATTAACGTAATATTTCAGTCATTTTTGACCGAATCATATATATTTCATCCTAATGCCAAAAATGAACCTAAAAGCAAAAAGTTTGAAGTTTAAAAAAAGCGTGCATCTTAAGTCAACGTTGCCGGATTAAATATTACGTATATCTAAAACAGTCATTATCGTACATAAATGACACGTAAGGTACCTATTTTAAAACCATTAAAAAAAAAAGATACGTCATTGCACAAAATTGAGAATGATTAATTAAGCTTAATTTTTTACAACGATTATTTACGTTCTAAAGTCCCTACTCAAAGTGGATTACAAAAAATGATGCGTACGAATTGCTCTACAAAAAAAAATGTAAAATTTCCGCACGCGGGCAGGCGGACGTTCGTTTTCATTTGTTTATTTTGGACGTCCGTCAGAAAAAAAAAGTGGCGAAAAGGAGTCCCAATTTATTCGGTCGTCCGACTTTACGTGTTGGCGTAAATCTGCGCCTACCGTTTTTACGTAAAGGTTGAAAGCGAGTACATGGAATGGATCGTTCCGACGACGGCTTTGATGTATTATTCGACTTTCGTGCTCTTTATGTAGACGCATCTAAAGAAGTCCTTGTTTCAAATCAAAACGATCGGAAGCTCGTTTTCGATTTTTTTTTTTTTTTGTTTTTGTTACTAGCAGCGAAACTATGAAATATCTGTAAAACTGTGAACAATACGATACATTTTATTGAAAATATCGCCTTTTTAGATAAAATCTGAACCCTACTTGATTTTTATATATATATAACAAATTAACTGAAGAAAGTTTCGACAAACTTATCGAAACTGTTATTAATTTAATTTAATAAAGACTTTAAATTAAATTTAAAAAAAATACGAGCAAGGTATTTTTTGTACACTCAAAACAAATTTTGATAAATTGACACGTGATTGGATTATTCTAGAATTCAACCATCTCCAAAGCGTTGTTGTTGATCAGTGAATATTTTCTAGAGTTCCGTGCCAGAAATGGTACAAATATATTTATTTAGTAATGTTTTCTTTATCTATATAGAGAGGATAAGCCAATAAATTTGAAGGACGGTTAAATATTTACTGAAAAAACAAGAGTGTCCTTAATTAACTGACCTACTTAAAGGGAAATAGAAATTATTTGTATTCAATAAAATACGTATTACATACAGTAATAGTATATTGATTCTCATACGATTGTGTGAGCAGTTAGCAACCCCCCAGTACAATAATATTTATATTATATGTAAAAAGCTCAATTATCATAACGATAATTCGTGTACCAGTGAGTTCCATTCTGATACTTAAGTACCCAAGAAATCTCTATACCTAATTTCATAAAAATCCATTTAGCCATTTTAGCATGAAGAATAGCTATCCCACAAGTCGGTCCCAAAATCAGTCAGCCGTTTTGGAGATTAACCGGAACAGACAGACAGACTAACAGACAATACGATTTTTCATATGTGTATTTAAAAAAAAAATTGCTTTTCACTCCTGACAACGCCGACTTCATATTTGCAGAATTTCAGTGAAATCGGATCAGCCATTTCGACGATAAGCCCTAACAAACAGATGATGCGACGTTTCGGATTACTTCTGCAGAGTTTATCCATCATTTCTGGCAAACTGGTCGTGGTGTACCGATCAGCGGTAACCGTTCTACATTCTTGTAATGCAATCGTGGCAACATATCTTTTTTTTTCGAAACAAACGATGCGGCCATTTCCTTCGTCACACGGCGGGAACGGAGAACAATTCACTTTATTCTCTCGTCTCGACCTCGTCGTCGAAGACCCAAACTGCCAGTTGATATTTTCTTTTAGGCTTATGTGAATAAATATTATGATATATCACTCGAGACGATGTTACAATTTGTAAATTTGTAATTATGGGCTGACCAGCGGGAAAATAGCTCTTTGAATCTTAATTTACTGTCTAAAATAGTTTGAATTGCAGTCATTCAATTACCCATAGTTACTTGAATCCGCTCGTATGTCACATATCAGTCATGTTGCATCATTTTTGCACAGCTGTGAAGTTTTCGGGCGCTACCGCTGTTTTTGGTTGATCTAGAGGAAAGTAATAAATATGATAATATAGTGCTGAGAGATGCACGAATCAGTCAGAAATGCACGAATCGGTCAGGATTCTGCATACCAGGGATATGATATTCTTTGATTAGGTGTTATAACATCATAAATTTAGCAAGACATCTAGAGGATACCCTTTGGCATTATAATAAATTATGGGATGGAAATTTTTACATATGAGCTTATTTTCTTATAGATTTATCAAACTTAAAACGAAATAAATATAATTTCTTTAAATATTATTTATTGTGTAAACGTCATCGCGATTCCAAATGGGCAATACGCCAGCATTCGCGTAACAAAAAAATGTTTTATTCTGACTAAGTCCAAAGTACTCGATTGCCGATCATTTCGCGGTGTGCCCCTATGTAGAGTATCAGTACAATTGCTAAAAATTAAATATGATTCTGCCCCGTAGAATTCGTTCTGAATTTTGGTATACACGTTCGCCGGAAATGTCGAATTCCATTACGGGAACCACCGAATCACGATTTTTAGTTCATAAAATATTTCTACTCAGTTATTAATTTACCAGCTACGTCAAAATCCAGAAAGACTACTATAAAGTTGCTGCTGCCTACTTATATGATCTCCTTTTAACATTGAAATAACAATTGATCACAATATTCAAATGCGTTCTTGTTGCTTTTAGTAATTTTATTTTCGGGCACAGATGCGTCAAACCGTCGGTCCCGGTGGCTGTCACCAGATAGCAGTCGTTAAAATCCACCAGTTCGCACTGGGGCAGCGTGGTGGATTAAGCTCCTTGTCGCCACACCTTGAGGGGAGGCCTAAGCCTCTGCAGTGGGGCATAAAGGGCTGATATGGTAAAGCTGCATAGATTTCTGGGCCAGCTGAACGTTATAATAGGTTAAAAAATTAAAAATCTATTTTTAATAAAAATAAATAAAAACTATAATAATAATAATATAATAATAATAATAACACATACAATCACAACAACGTCTAGGTCCCAAACTAAGCATTAGCTTGTATTTTGGGTACCAAGCGAAGACACCACATACATATAACAACCAAGACCCAGTACCAGTTTTAATATTCATCATATAAATACTGACCCGACCTGGGATTCGAACCCGGGACCTCCAGCTTCGTAGGCAGGTTCGCTGCCCACTAGGCTAAGCGGTCGTCTATGGATTTGTGTCGCCAAATTTCCTATGGTATAAAACGCAAGTGTCTGTCACCTAAAGTTACAAGTGCGAGTACGGAACAACTAATAGATTAGAAGGAAGTCGATTCCGATAGTTCGGTTTCCTCAATTTTTCGCCTTGCAAGCATTCGTGGGTCTGAAGGTGAAGGCCTGCCCCCCACTGACTCCTCCTCGCGCCCTCACTGCACGTAAAACAGTGCGAAGCGAACGGCGCGTCTTGTCGAACGCCACGATAGACATGTTCCGAACATTTTAAGTTACGAAGATCATTATCGTTTCGTTTATAACATAATGACAGTTTCGAAGAACAACAGCGGTCCTTGAACGGTGAGTGGATTTTATTATTACTTTTTTACTTTAGAAAGTTTTAAATTTTACAACTTATATTAAAATTTAAAACTTATACAATTTATATTGTTTGTTGATATTTTTTTTTTTGCTTATGATAAGCAAAAAAAATCAAATTTTTTTTTGATTATGATTTGAATTAATTACGAAATAGTTATGTGCAAACGAAAGTATCCAAAATGTTTGTTTAATTAATTACACAATTAGAAATTTCAAGATAGGTCGATGTTATATAGGCCGTAATGCAAAAACGCAAATACAAATAACAAATAATAATTATTCAATTTTTTTTATGGTATTGTCATAAAATCGCGTTTTATGTATCGACTCAATAAAACATTCTTACAATCCGACATTAGCAGAGAGATAATTTTTTTTTATCTCTCGTGCTGCGATCATGTGCTTACATAATTTATCAATCGTTAATCTTACCTTATTGTCTTTGTTTTTACCGAGGTAGCAAACGCGATATGTACCTGTTTTATGTACTATATATCAAATAATATTATTATAGTCATAAAATTATTTAACTACAAGAAAGTAAGTAAATCATTAATTTAATTTACGTAGGTACTCGATAGGTATCGTAAATGGCGTGTAAAATTCAATTAACTGATACGAAGCAGGAGAAGTTAAGTAGCGTTTAGCTCTATGCGTGTAAAAGGATATAAAACTTTTGTTTAATTATACAAATGTAATTTAAACTTAATTTTTTTCAGTAGGCTAATGATAGTTTAACAAATGACACTTTATTTCTTTTAAAAATCATCATCACAGTTTTTAATTAAGTAAATTAAAAAAAAATCTGATGGGATTAAAACTACTCTAAAAGCAAACGTGTAAAAACTAATATACTGTATTATAAATATCTGTTATTTTTTAGTACAGGGCGTACATATTTTAGTGAACACTACGTGAAAAGTAAATAAATATTAAGTCGCCATTATTAAAGTGGTTGACCTTTGTCTAAAGTATTCGTTTTAAAATGTTAATACGTTATCTATAATAGTGTAGATAACTAATATTGAAAAAAAAAATTTTTAAGGTTCCGAACCTCAAAAAAAATGGAACCCTTATAGGATCACTTTTTGGTCCGACTGTCTGTCTGTTTGTCTGTCTGTCAAGTTCTTTTTTCTCAGGAACGCGTGGAAGTAGCAAGCTGAAATTCATATCAAATACTCAAGACTACTGTCCCTTGGAGCTTTTAAAAAATTGAACTTCTAAGCCAACGCAATCAAATGATACAGCCGTTTATGCTGCACATTTTCTACACTCGCAAGGGAATCAAAACCTACAGAGTACTTCCCATAAACTCAGAATCTTTAAATTTGGTACGAGGCAACGTCTTATAGCACAGATATAGGAAAAATTACGAAAAACATAACTTTTTAATTACATTATTTAATTTTTTTTTTTAAATAATTTTAAACTTACTTCCCCCTTCGTCATGAATGCGTAGAGGTATTAAATTTAAATTCATATCAAATACTCAGGCCTATGACACATTTAAGTTGTAACAAAATCAAACTTACTTTTGCTTATATGCCTACATGTTTGTATGGAACCCTCGGTGCGCGAGTCCGACTCGCAGTTGGCCGGTTTTTTTGTAAATAATATAAAAATAAATTTGATACGACAACAAAATCAAAATTGGAAAAGAAAAAGTTACCATGCAGAGGGTAATTTTTTTTTCTGATTATTTCGCAAATCCAAATTATACAATAAATGCCACATAGACATTTATATATGTTTATAACTTTTTTTTAGATACGTAGATATGTTTATTAAATGAAAAGGTAAAATTTTATTTTTCCGTATACATAAAATATACGCTATCAAAAGCAGATGTGACTCTTTGTGTTACTTGATGTTATAATGCGGGTTGGTCGTTAGGTCGCAACGTGTAAGCATAATTTATAGTATAATGTCCCGTGATTGTTACCTGGGAAATGGGACAGGATTAAATGTATTCACAGAAGATAATAAACCAACAGAACGTACACAGGTTCAAACGTTTAATAATATTTTTTTTTATTTGAAGACACGTTTACCTTTTGACTAAGAAAATTGTGAGAGCAAATAAATGGGACAGGATCAAATTAAATAATTAATTACAACTTGAATTGTAATCAAAGGAAAACTTATTGCCATGGATACAAATTTACGAATACCAGTTTAGTTCGTGTTACGTTTACGTTTTGCTTATTGTATTTGAAAAAATAGCAACTTAACAAAAAAAAAATTATAAATCCTGCAATAGTGACTGTAGGAAAAATCCATAATTGTAAAAAAGAATATATTTTTATATTATATAGTTCATAACAAAATTGTAGATACATATAGAAAATAACTAACTGATAATATTAGGCATCATTTTTCATCTCCATATCAGTCCATTACTCCCTACTGCATGGTCTTAGAACTCCCCTCGGGATGAGGGTGCTTGCTATTTAATCCACCACGTTGCTCCAGGGCGGTTTAACGACTGCCATCTGATGGTGGCAACCGGGACGGCCAGCATAACGTGCTCTTCGAGGCATGGAGTCAGTGAGAGTGCCAATTGTCAACTTATATAGATTATAATTTTTGGGTTTCGATTCCTTAATCGAAATCACTCTACTGAAATTTTTTCAATGTCATGAAATGCTTATGTTTTCCATAAAATCACAACAGCGTCTAGGCCCCAAACTAAGCATTAGCTTGTGTTTTGAGTACCAAGCGAAGACACCACATACATATAACAACCAAGACCCAGTACCAGTATATCTACTTAAATTTAAAAAAAAATCTCATTGGTACATGCCTCGGAATTCAAATCACGACCTTCTAAACAAGAAACGGGCTCGCCACCGCACGGCTATTACGACGTTTTTCATCTACCGCTGTTTATTACATTATTATAACTATATTGCCAAAATTAATTCTAATTTTGCATCCGTCACACAAAATCACTTAAAAGTGGTTCACATACATAAACAATAATGTTGACTGTCTATTCTGTGAGGGTAATCGTTATGGAGGTATTAACGTCCTCAGACGCTCCATTCCCTAGAAAGCTTAAAAAGTTGTTTATGTCAAAATGCATGTCGCCAAAGTTCGGAGGTGCAGTATGCATTCGATGCGACAAAACGAGATATTATAGTGCACTAGCGACCGCCCGCAGCTTCGCCTGCGCAGACTACACATTACTGTTAAAGTGATCTATTATTAACATTTGAGATGGTTTCTGTGTACTTTTTGCTTATATAAATTTTGGTTACTGTCATACAAACTTTTGACACCCACCTCCCCCTTAAAATTGGAAAATAAAAAACTCTGAAACACGTCGTTACTTATTTATGATTAGCGGCCGTGCCCGGATCCGCCCGGGTGGACTACGGAAACGTTCCCCATCGCGTTCTCCTTCCCCTCCCCTTTCTTACTATACCACTCCTAGTGTCCTAGCTCCATTTCTACGTAACTAATGTATTTAATGTGATGAGGATTCATATCATGTTTAAGAAACAACTTCGCAAATAGTGCGTTTACGTTAGAATAAATTTGATTGCCATAAAAAAGGTTATAGTAAACCAACCTTAAAAGATACACATATGCTGTCGCGGACTTTTGGTTAGAACTTTCAAAGGGGAACAATCCCATCATACATGATTTTTGCTTAACATCAACCGTTTACACAGCACACGCAACGGAAGCTCTCAAAACGAATATTTTTTTCCCGTTTTTGCAACATTTTTCGTTGGTGCTCCCCTCCTATTGGTCGTAGCTGATATAATAATAGCCTATAGCCTTTCTGAATAAATGAACTATCCAACACAATAAAATAATTTCAATTCGACCCAGTAGTTCTTGAGATTAGCGCGTTCAAACAAACAAACAAACAAACTCTTCAGCTTTATAATATTAGTATAGATCAACACAAGAAGCTGTCATAAAACGTCAAAATCGAGAGTCAAATTTGTATCTCGTTCGACCTCATCGAACTACTTCGTCCGTAGTAAGTAGGCGGTGCAAACTACTTTCACGCCTCACTGTTAATCATCAAACGAAAAACCAATGAAATGCGGGCTAGTTCTAAAGGTGTGTATGGCATATCCTAACATAATGACATTGTAATGCTGCTACTATATACGCGTCGTATTTCTTTCATCTTACTAACTAGTTCTTTTCTTAATTAACAGTTAAACTTCGATTATTCTCGTAAAAGTAACATCTATATATATATATATGTATATATATATCTTGACGACCGCTTAGCCTAGTGGGCAGAGACCCTGCCTGCGAAGCCGGAGGTCCTGGGTTCGAATCCCAGGTGGGGTCAGTATTTGTATGATGAATATTAATACTGGCACCGAGTCTTGGTTGTTATATGTATGTGGTGTCTTCGCTTGGTTCCAAAATACAAGCTAATGCTTAGTTTGGGACCTAGACGTTGCCTTGTTGTGATTGCGTGTATTATTATAAAATATATGTATATATATATATACGTATATGAAATCGAAATATCACTCACTTGCTCATAATCAACGTCAAAACAGTTGAAATGAATCACAAGGATTATAGAATATTTTATACCTAATCATACCCCTAAGGGGATAAAATGGGAGGGGTACGTTTGTATAAAAATCAGCCACTTTAGAAGTTAGATGGACGAAAATACGTATTTGGCTTTTGGGTCGAAAACTAAATATGTTTTTGTAATTTTTCCGCGAATTTAAATCTTAAAGTGCGGTAAAATATGGCATGAACATTTGTTTTGAACGTCTGTCAATTTTGATGTTCAATGTATGGGAATTGCTATTTCGCTTCTGGGTCAGAAAGTAAATATGTTCTGCTTCAAGATTTTTGAGAATTTAACCCTTAAAGGGGTAAAATGGGGATGATCGTTTGTAAAGGAATACTGACACTCTTAAAGTTAAAATCTAGAAATTCATTATATGGCTTTATGGTCAGAATTTAAAAATTCGTGTTTCAAGGAATGAGAGGGTAAAATTAGGGACGATGTAACCTTTTAATTGAAAATCAAGAAAGACCTGTTTTAGTAATTACAGAAATTTGACCCTAACTGCGATTAACATAACATGTATATAAAATTGGTACTTAACCTTCTGTTTGGAAACTAAAAAAGAAATGATCCAGTTTTGTTTTTAAATTGTTAAATTACTTTAAATAAATACTATACATTGTAGTCCATTGAAGTCGGCGATCGCTAGTTTATTTATGAATGTTTTACAAAGAATGAGTTTGGCAAACATTTTAAAATTGCGTTGCTTATCATTAAAATTGAAAGGGATTACGTTCTAAAACAACCTCTCAAAATACCATTTTTTTCTATTCACGAATTCGCCAGATATTTATGAACACAGACATCAATGATACAGACGTAATAAAAACTCTAGATTCTCTATCACTGAACAAGCAATAAAACACTGCAATGACGACCGCGTAAGTATATGTGAGTGGAACTTCGTAATATGAGTGTGTTCGAATTGACGCATGCGTACGTAGCCAGCTGACTTACTAGGGGTATTTACTTACTATCCAAATTAGTCAGTATGTCAAATGAAATTGTAATCTTCATGAATCAATCAAAATATTATGACTTCATTGTATTCTAAAATTACGTAAATAATAATAATAATAACGCATACATCACAACAACATCCAGGCCCCAAACTAAGCATTAGCTTGTGTTTTGGGTACCAAGTGCAGACACCACATACATATAACAACCATGACCCGGTACCAGTATCAATATTCATCACATAAATACTGATCCGACCTGGGATTCGAACCCGGGACCTCCAGCTTCGCAGGCAGGGTCGCTACCCACTAGGCTACGCTACACTAGGCACTAAACAATAGACACCTGTCTAGATGACGTCACCTGGATATTTTATTAACAAAATTTTGGAAAAAAATTATCAAGATAAATGCAGACTCTTTTTTTTTATTTAGAAAATAATAAATAAAATACAGTACTTAGTATTTTTAATAACAAATTATATGTTACACCATACACATAATATTTTTTTTTTTCTATAAATTCCTTTAAACCTGCAAAATGACATTTCGTTTATCTACACTATACGTACATGGTTGCGTCATCGAACTCTGTATACGCATAGATCTTCAACTTTTTTCGTTCACAGTTGATTTGTAAAAATAGGCTGTGACCAACGGACAGACAGAAACCAGAATGATGCTTTATGGGTTACCATTCTTTCTTCTTTGATGTACAGAGCCTTAAAAATCAGATTTTTATGTAAAATTAGTTTTTTTTGTTCATTTTATTTAAAAGTTAGCAATCATATATTTTAATAGATATGTATTGATAGTACATTATGATGCAAGTACGGTAAGCTGCATATTATAGTCGAGGTGTTTATAGGCACAAGGCTAAGCCGATCATATGACGTTTTTCGATACATTTGCGATTAAAATTAGGTAGGTAGGTATTTAAAATTTCATAATGGCGGGAGCGGGCTGCTTCTCGCGGTTTACGCATGCGTTACAAACAGAATGCTCGTTTGTGATTGGTGTACAGTAAAAAGGCCTAGTGCTATAAAATACAACATTACGGTACAAGTTTCGATGTCATAAAGACCGTATTATTAGCAAATGTATTGAAAAGGTTATTTATTATATTATTACAACTATAACATTTAGGCAAGCTTCTGAAACTTTAGATGAAACCGATTTCTTTGAAAGTACGTCTAGTTTAAATTTCGCTATATTAAATATAAACGCGGCATCACAGGTTTGGCGCTTAATCTACCAAGCTGCTCCAAAGCGAGTTGGTGGACATTTGTATTTGCTCATGTATTTGCATATTTGCACACGGTTCGCTAATAATGTGATAAATCGTCAATCAATCTTTCTTTCCGCTTGAACGATAAATATCTGGGAAGTTCCACACAGCGCCATCTAGTCCCAAAGTAAGCAAGTATTATGCTTGTATTATGGGGCAATAGACAACTGATATACTTACTTAAATATTCTTTATAATATATACATATATAGATACTTTCACATCCAGACACGGAACAAGTAGACATATACTTGCACACAAATATTTGGCCCGGGCGAGAATCGAACCCGCGGCCCTTGGCTTCTCAGTTAGGGTCTCTAACCATAGAGTCCACTCGGCTAATAGAAAATAGAACCGTCATGGTGGCAACCCACGATCTCTACGTACAGATAATATCTATGAGTTTAACACGGATTATAATTCACGAACATTGTAGCCAAAGCGTAGAAATAGTGCTAGCACGTTTGAGTGGACGCAAGTGTCACATAAATTGTCCGTCAATTTTTTTATTAAGGGTCCATTATTGTGCCATGTTTGAAGCTTGAAGTCATTCGTTAGGCCGAACGGGTTGTCAAAGTAGCTATTACATGGTGAAGTGGTTACTAATCGACTATTTGCGTGTACATTTTAAATTATAGATATTTTTAGTTATTCATTATTCACTTTACTTTTTCTGTACAAAACACCAAAAGAAAAAAAATAATGTAAAGAGCGAATTAACCTCACAGCCGTATTTCAATTTATTATATTTCTCATTATCGAAGGCCAGTAAGAAAGCGCCCATAAACTATGTAGTCTGGTTGGGGTGAAAGGCAGGAGGGGATCAAACTTCGAGTTACGCGGATCTTAATTTATTGTATTGGCTGAATTGAAACAATAATAAAATAATTTTGTATTTTATTACGAATTTATATTACGAAGTTTTGAAGAAATATCAAGCTGTACTCTTAAAATGTGTAATAATTAAATTTATATTATTTATATAATTATTAATATATTTCATCTACAACTTTTGATAAATAATTTCTAAAACTAATTTGCTTGTAAGTATGGGGAAATCATAATAATCGGCAAAGTGCGAAAGTCGGCATCCAGCTACTGAATATCTATAACGCATGACCCTGTGAAATTAAAAATAGAAATTTTTCATAAAAATAGAAAACTACACTCGGAAATTACACTATATTTTAACTAGATTTCAATTCCATGGGCGCTGTGAGTAAAGCGAGTGCACCGATCCGTACCACTTAACAATATATTTATCATGTATTTACGTAATTCATTAAAAGTCCGAAAGTCCGTAGCTTTTCCATCCACGCCTCGGTGATATGGTGCGTGAGTGGTTGAAGCGAACGACCGATATGAAAATTTTGCCAAAATCTGTTACAAAGCTACGCGTTGTCAGCTTCACAATAACTGCATATTTTAGTATATTTAATGCAGAAATAAAATTTATAAGCAGATAACTAAAATTAAAGCATGAGTTAAGTACTTGTTTTAATAAAATTTTTGATAACAGTGATAAAAATATACGAGTAGTATGATAAGCGCCCACGCTTTTATTTTTTGCGATATTAATCTGATTTTTTTGGGTATCTATATATTAATACTTGAAAATAAAATATTAGACCGCTTTTTAAGTATACTACGCTCAAAAAGGAGTGTGACATGTGGCATATTTGAAGTTTATGTGGAGTAGGAGTGCAAAAACCTAAAATGTATATACAAGATGAGGCCAAATCCTAAACTATGTGAAATAGTGAAAAGTGTTCAAAGGAGTCTTGAACTTGATTTTTGAGAAAACAAAAACTGCATATTTACATTTTTGAAAAATCTGTTACCTACTTTAACAAGGAATCAAACCGTTTGATTTGATAATCCAATATTAATACTAATACGTGAAAAAGAAAATTTTGTACCCCCTTTATTGCGGGTACCTACGGAGGAATGTGATATTTGCCATTGTTTAAAGTTTATATGGGAAAGTAGTGCCAAATGCTAGAATTTATGTACTATGTATGTTACAATTTTCTATCAGCCATACTGCTTGAATTTAAATTTGCCATGAATTAAAACGTGCTTCATTGACGTACTTATTAAAATAAAGAAATCAGTCAAGTGCGTGATGCGGGTCACGCATACCTAAGGTGGCGTTTCGGAGTCACGCTAACAACTACAATTTACTAAAAACCAAAATCGTGAGTTTGCTTAGAGTTGAACTACGCTTTAACTTGGTAACCACTTATACTTGTAAACTAGCTGAGCTAGATAGTCGTGGGACTCACATAGTACCTAACTTTGTGTTATGAACTGATATTGTGGATTTTTCAGAATTTTCCGAGACCAACAAAAAACAAAATTTCGTTTTTGTCGTGAGTGCTGAGTTTGAATCCCGATAATGCGAAGGGTTCTAGAATCCTAAGCGTAGTACGAGTAAAGTATTCAAAAGCATGAAAAAAAAAACAATTTGCTCCGGTATGATAAAATTTTTTACCTTACTACCGAGAAAATACTATAGATGCATAGAGATAGCCAAGCTACCTGCCGCCGCCTCCCCACTAAAGACACGGTAGGGCATTTACTGTACGAGATGCAGCGTTTCATTCAGTGGCAGTGTGGACGTGTTTGCGGGGAGAAGCGTCCACACAATTTTATACTTACATATGAAAAGTTCACCACTTAACGTTGTTATTTGTTTTTGGACATGTTTTTACAACATTAACTGCATAATTCGGCGTTTTTAGGATAAAATATTTGTCTAACGGGCATTTGTCGACTAACAACCGGTGGTAGATACACCATTAGTACGGTGTATGAGCATTCGCCCTGTCGATCGTCTTGTAGTTCTAATGGGAAGCGGGGCGGGCGCGTTCCACTACTTCTATGTATAGATGCAAGAAAAATTATTGTAACTAGATAGAACAATACACATCAAAAAAATTTCTTATATCAATTCAAATTGCATTGGTCCAAGAATGTACAGTATTTGTATATATTGAAGACTATATTTTCTTGATAACAGAATTATTTTTTTTCTGTGTAGAAAGAAACACACTAACGGCACAAAAATGGATTCAAAATCTATAAGTGTGTCAGCAGATACATTTATTTTACAGATCTCTACCTTTGCGCCTTTAGCAAGTCACCAAAATAAAATAAAATTATTTGATACAATAATTCATACGTTTTCAGATATTTTTCATGCAACTTTACTGGAAGAAATAAGTTCAGCATTAGGAACTTGTTCTCTTTACTCTAATAATAGTAAATTACAACTTTCGTCTTTCGATTTACTCATTACTTAGAGCTTTTTAGACTTTCATGGTAAAAAAAAAACTTTAGAAAAATGAACATGTAATCAAATTATTTAAATTGTTTATTTTATGTACTTTTAGAAGATTGAACGATCAAAGAATATTTTCGAAAGTATATTTAACCCATAAAATTACGAATACGCTTCGTTCGGTCCGTCTGCTGTCCGTTTATATTTACTCAATGAATTGAGTTTTAAAAACTCAAAATAATATTGTAGCGTATGTAGCTGGCCACTTTAGGTACTGGCCATACACAACATGTATTAAGGTTCTAGAACGTATTTTGAAATGTAAATACTAATATAGAATGAATAGAATGTCTTCTCTTCTTTCTAAATATAAATAGGCAAAGACGAAACAATTCAGTACTTTTTCTCTTCTGTTTGACAACCGATTATTATTATTTTTTGTTTAGTTCCTATTGACGAGTTTTAGTGTTATCAATAAAATGTCTAGTACACAGTTAGTTTCGAAGTTTCAAACAATTACTACCGAAGCTTTTACTTAGAAGTTTCTATTCGTCGTCGTTCCTTGCAAATTGAATTGACTGTCTCCTAATTATGATTGGTTGTTTCAAAAAACAACCATTCATAATTGTTATACATGTTGTACCAAGTCGAATTTCGATAGCTGGTCGTCCATTAGTACCTAGAAACGAACTAAATAGCTTTGTAGTTTTAATTGGTTCTGAATAAAACGGCTTTAACGTATAGCCACAAAGATGGCGGACGGAAATGGAGAAACTAAAGAGGTGATTGCTCGTCAGTCTATGCTACCCTGAAAACCGGACTAAACATTTTTTCCGCCATATTTTTATATATATGAAGTGTAATTCGTCACGTAAAAACGTTTCGTAACATCTTTTAAAAGAATAAATAAATCAATTGATCATCATGCATCATCACAAAGCATAGAGTAAATAAATTTGACAGCAGCTTTTGGTTTTAATCGGGAATTTGATTTCATACTGTTGAAACTGACGAACACGATTTCGCGGGGTGAAGACCGGCTCGCAGGGACCTCGCGGACTGAAACTCGGCCTGAACTCGCCATCTTGAAGCTTAAATATTCGGAATTTAAAATAAGTACATGAGATTAACAAAATATGTAAGGTTTCATAATTTTTTAATGTTTAATAGAACAATGTTTAGAATAAACAAAGATGTCAATTAAAAATCGAGTTTAATTTACTTAATAAATAATTGTTAAATTTAATTTCGATTGGTTTAATTTTCATTTACGAACATGTCATATTAATACAACAATAGGTATATATTAATCTATTAGGAAAGTAACTACGAATCCTACCATGAATCCGATAAAATAACAAAAGACGTAATCTTCTATTATTTTATATTTTTGATCTATCATTAAAACTTACCGCCGTATAAGCTTCACTTACCGTGACATTACATTGTTTACTTTTAAAACATGAGAACATCACAACATGCGTCAATGTCGTGCGATTACTGTTGCAGTGCAGTCGTATGAGTAAATACGTCAATTGACTTTAAAACAAATATTTTGCTTAACGTAGTGCGCTGTTTACGCACTCCATTTGAATATACATCAAGACATGTCAAGATATATCTATTAGCTCTGTGTGCAGATGTTATTCTATAATATATGAAGCTTAATCATGGACGACGTAAAACTAACAACTTGTTAACATTGGAGCTTAAATCCACCACGCTGCTCCACTGCGGGTTGGGGACTGTAACGACCGCCATCTATTGACAGCGTCCGAGACCGACTGCTTAACGTGCCCTCCGAAGCACGGAGTCAGTGATAGTTATGTACTTAAGTCAAAAAAAACTCATTGGTACACGCCCGGATTCGAACCATGGCCCTATGGGGCCTTATAAATTTGAGACAGGTTCGTTGCGCTTTGGGCTGTCACGACGTTTATACAGCATACATACAGCAGTATACAGCAACGGATCGGTATAATTTTTTTTGGATATGTGTTAGATAGTGAATTGAACAACTTTTTATCACCGAAAAAGACACGGTTTCTGTGAGATCCATTGAAGTAAATGTACTAGAAAGCCGACGCTAACAAAATCAGTGAGCCACGTGCGGCAGTACGAAGTGCGCGGGAGGTGGCGGTCGAGTCATAGAATGCGACATTACTGTACAGAGGCGATATTTTGTTTATATTCTGCCTAATAAATTGGGTATTTTATGGGGCCTTAATAAAATAAATCGAAAGAGGGAAAATTGATGGTTGTAATTACAATATTTTTTTTATTTTACTTGATATTGTGTTTAGTATACAGATTTCCATAAAGAGAAAAATGAAATTATTATAGATGCATTAAATTGCACAGCGCACTGGTGGGATCACGGTTTGTTCATGTTAAAACGGCTGAGAATAGATTTGATGAAGTTTATTACGAAGGTATCTTAAGGCTGGGAATAAACATAGAAGATATCTGTTATTCACGTTTAATTAAAAAAATTGAAAAAGCTATGACTACAAAACATTCAGTTTCAGAATTTCTAGAAAGTCTCAAAATGTCCTGAAGCATTGCGTCTCTTTAGTGGTCTCGCTACAACTGTGTAGTCCGTGCGGGCTAAGTCGCGAGCAAACAACTAGTATTTTATATAATAAATTTAGATACCAGAATTATAATATTATTAAAACCATAGAAACCCCGAGCAAAATAGCAGACTAATAGATTAAATGGACCACACGTCATTAGCATCGTTTTTCTTAACATTTCATTAAATTACACAACAAATGTAAATTCAGATTGTTTATTTGTTTTTATACTATGATTTTTCAATGTAATCGTACATCACACTAAATAAACATAACAGTGTTTTGTGTTAATATCAAATTGCTTACATTCAGTCTGTGGACGTACTTTTTTGTTCATATGTTTGTATTCACGTCACGGTATCTCTATGTACATCTAGGTATTTAATATTTTTAATTTTAAATCGATGAGTGAACTTGAGTATAATTACAAACAAATGACAAAACTTCTGGTGTCTGTTTACCGGTTAACTCAGAAATGAGACAATATTGACTCAACAGCTGCCGCGCGTCTGCCACTTGCAATTGTTTCTCGAGTTTATTGGTGCACGCCGAAGTAGGTTATTCCAATATGTGTATCATTTTGTACAAGGTTGGAAAACGGCATTCGGGAAATATTAGTAAAATGTTTTTCTTTAAGCGTTTGTGCATAATATTAGTATTTCACTATTTATCTACTATTAAGATATACTTCCGTACTACGCGTGCGAAAGGAAGAATTGCAGCTTTCCATCGAAATTATAATTTTGATTCGTGAAATTTGACGTCTGGGTGTTAAAGTTTTACTATTATAAAACTTTCATGATATTGTTCGATATTAGTCTCTATTGGCATGTCTTATTATTTTTGCATTTAATTTAATGATGAATATGTAAAACAAAATCGATAAAAAAAACACTAGCATTTGGATTTTTTTTTTTTCTTATTTCGATGTATGAAAACAAAGACATAACAACAGTTGAACTTAGTTATTACTGATCTGAATAACATCACATATATTGTTTACGAGATCTGGTTAAGGTTTGGTGGGGTGCTTGTAAAATTTACAAATACACGATCCTTTTAATTTTGTTGTCTAAATCTACGTCACATAATTGAAATCCCTTAAATCACTTCTCTAAATTGTCAATTAATTTCATGATTACAAACAAATGAAGTAAAACTTAAACTTACAGAAATATTGTTTATTTTCGTACACTTCTAAGCAAGTAGATTTTAAATTTGCTTTTAAGTATTAAAGCTCTATTTTCAAAGTAAATCGTGTTCGAACTACAGAATACTTTGTCTAAAGGAAATTAATATAATGACGTTGCCGTCTCAATATATATTTGAAAACATAATGTACGTAAAAAAAAATATTGTATTATTTAAAAAAAATTGTGATCGGCATAATGTCAATACAAGAAATAAGGATAAACTTGCTAATCATGTCAGCCGCCTCAATAAAATCACAAAATCTTTTAAAGGGCAATGTATACGCTTTTACAATAAGATCCCAGTTGACATTCAAGATCTACCCCTTAACAACTTTAAAACTACAATAAAACGAAAGCTTTATGCAAAAGCTTATTATAAAGTATCAGACTACTTAAATGAGAAAAATCCATGGGTGTAAGCCGCTCGCCTATCAGTTTGTTTCAATAATATTATTCTTTAAGCACTTATTGTTAAAAATTTATTTTATAATTTTGTTAAAAAGAGCGTCCCTCAGTTTCTTGCGTATTTTTCTGAGAGGAACCAGCATTTTTGAATGCGCCTTTGAGGTGACGTCCTTCCACAAAGTAATAAAATTCACTCTTATGACGTATTTCAAGATTATGTTACATAACTACGAAATAAAGATATTTTGATTTGATTTGATTTGATTTGAAAAATAATAAAGTTCTCAACTTGAAATAGCTAGAAAAAAGAAAAACATATTTTCTGCATAAAGGACTAGGGAAATGTTACATCCCCGCATAAAGGTTGAAAAACAGCTCAAAACAAATGAACGTCGAGTGCCACCGCATCGTGCTCTGCAAACAAAACATTCTATTTGCCAGCCCGTGAAAAAATAACGATGGCTATTTTAAGGAAATATAGAGCATCAAAAAATTCATGTTTCTTTTACATTTTTATCCCTATTTTAAATAGTTATATTTGACATAGTATATATATATGAAAATGAAAATGAATAAAAGTTTATTTTACAGCAGATTAGCGATCTACAATTATTTAAAAAAGCAGTAAAATACATCAGCCATAGGTTCGCTAATAGCAGAAAAGTTAATTTAACAACAGAAAGTATGTGTCTATAGTCCTCACACTAGGCAGCATGCCTGTATCGTGAGGACCTAATACGGTATACCAATATAACTTAGCTAATGGCAATTAGTCGAACTTTTTAAATTAATAATTATTATACTATACGACTAACAGATCCAAAATACATATTCAGTCACATACAATACACACAATGCATACATATTGATATATACATACATATACATACATACGCATACATATGATACAAAAACAGTTATTTATGCATATGGTTGATGTTGCCATATATTACATTATCAAGTAAGCAACACATGTCTGTCTGTACATTGAATTCCAAACAATACATGCATACAATAAACAACGCAAACAACAAGCATTACAATTGCCCAGAATACAAAAAAAACTGGATTATAAATTACTAATAAAAAATATTAACAATAATACTATTACAAGTTAACTCAATTTAATTAAGACGCGACTACCCAGTCATCAAGTTATATAATATATCATTATTGAATATTTAAAACGTCTTCGGTGCGATCATAACTTAGTGTAGACAGCCAGTTACGAATTATCCTTTTGGCTTCGTACACTGACTTTTCTTTTAGGCTACAATGTCTACCTACAGAGTTATATACATGCCCTCGAATAAACTGACCAAAACGATGGGCGAAAGAAGACCTCGCGGCCGTAATAGGCAAGCGGAAGACTATATACTACTGCTACTACTATATATACTGTTTTTGGTCTCTTTAAGTTCACCACTATCTTTATATTCGATCTATATATTTTCATTCATCATCATCATCAGCCTGTGTCTCTCTACTCCAGGATATAGGCCTCTCCCAAGGCTCGCCGCCACATACTGTCCTCCGCCTTTCGCATCCCAATTACCCCCGGTATGACGCTTTAGGTCATCAGTCCACCTGACCGAGTGGCGTCTAACGCTTCGCTTCCCGGTACGTAGCCTTCACTCGAGAACTCATCTACCCCATCGGTTGTCGGTTCTACGGCAAATATGACCAGCCCCTTGCCACTTCAGCTTCCTAATCACTTTGGCTATGTCGACAACTTTAGTTCTTCGACGGATTTCAGTAATCCTGATTTTTCCATCAAAGAAATACCGAGCATAGCCCGTTCCATAGCGCGCTGAGCGACTTTAAATTTGTGGACCAGTCCTGCCGTGAGAGTCCATGTTTCGGCACCGTATGTCATTGTAGGCAGGACGCATTGGTTGAAACCTTGTCTTCAGACATTGTGGTAGTGGTAACGAGAACAGACGACGGAGAATTTTCATTATGCTCCGTTAATTTTTTTATTTTATTTATTGTAGGTAATACAGAAACCAAATATGCCCAACCAGGGCAAGAAAAAGTACTTGAGATAAGGACCATAAATGTAGATACTCTTAGTAAAGCATCATTTTTTAACTACTTCATTATTTTTCTAAAAGTACGTGAAAAAAGAAAATTACTTTTGAAAATAATGTTCAAGTTGTATTTTGTACGCATCTATAAATCATTTATAACAGTTTATAATGAATGCATCCTTTTGCAATGTTTATTACTCAAATTGGGGTTACCATTTATGAGAATTTTCGCATCGCAAGTAATTCTGGACTGAATACAAAAAGAAAGAAAAGTTAATTTTTTTTTAAAGTAATTAATGAAATTATTGTTTTTGTTAGCAGACTTATAATTATAATCGAAAATTGATAAAATAGTTAAACATCGTATTTTGAATGTTTTTTTAGTTTTACTAAAAACAATTTAAATTCTGAAAATAAGTTTATTGGGGATTAAACATTTTCGATAATGGCATGAATATTTTCATTGCTGTCATCATTGACCTTTGTGACTGAAATTCACGGTCATTCAGGTCATATGACAGACAAGTTGTGACCACAGTATAGTTTTGATAAATGTTAACATTTCTTCTTTTATCTTTGGCAACTATCTTGTGTTCTAGACAGTTATGCCAGTGTCATGTTGTTTTATATTACGTATTTGCTTCAAAAAGTTGTATGTACGAGTTACAGAGTTATTTTTAAAATGACGCCAGTCATTGACGAATGAAAGTCATTCTATGTGTTATTTTCAATAAAACCGAACTTCTAACTCGTTATTATCTCTTTATCATTTAATAGAGAAGTTGCATTTATTTAACCTTTCATAGATTGATGCCAGTCAATTCCAAGCTTTTAGAAAATATATGTCTATATCATAAGGCTTCATGTACCTATGCGAATCAAACCACATGCACAAAATTCAAAGTACCCATAATTTTTTTTCTTAGCCCATGTATGGAAGATGGGCGTCTTTTACAATATATGCTGTTATAAACTTGGTAGGTATGTACTTTTCTTTTTCCAAATTATGGTGTTTTGGCTTATCAGGCTTATCAGCTTATAGTCTGTAGTTCGTATGTAATCCATCCAGTTTTTTATTACTTCTTAATGTATAGTGCAACAGCAATCGAATGTAGTTGAATAAAATTGATCTTTTAAGATGCAATCAAACATGATACCTAATAACTAGTCAAGTGCGACTCGGAGTCACTTGGAGGGGGCTTTTTTTATTTTTATTTTATTTTTTTATTTTACCACCACCACCACTAGACCAATTGACTTTATTGGTCCTCAATGAAATTGTACGTACATATTCTTCACGGATATTTTCATTTTCCCATAGGAATTTTAAAATTTAGGATTTACGTTTAGGCTTTTTGAGCGTCACATTTTCGGAAAAAAAGGGAGTAAACCCGAATTTCGTAAGTGTTCTTTAATACCTTTTGAACTAGGCATTTTAAATGATATTAAAAAACTTATTTTATATGTCCTAATTTGTCCCCCAAAATCAGAATCAGGGTTACCTAGGTTTGTATATGTACTTTCAAAATTTCAACTTTTGCTTTCCGAGGATTTACTTTGTTATCATATTTAGTTTATATTGTTATGTAATGACTGTCTGTTATCAAAATAAATAAAATAAAAAATAAAATCGAAGAAAATAGTCTGTGACAGACGGACATACAGAAACAGAAGTACTCTAAAACTCACAATTCAATCTTCATCGATCTAAATCACATTACTTTAATTATCTTTGCAAACACTGAAACCGCTTTTTTTATTGCAATACCTTAAGTTTGGTTAAAACTATGCAAAATTCACTTTTCATATGATTGTCCGAATAAGTGCTCTAAAGACTAAACAAGTCATAAATTCTAATTTAGACAGGACTAAATAAATACAGATACACAAAAATAAATAAATTTATTTTGATTTAAATATTGAACTTTGTATTACTGAATGCTGAATACTTCAGTAAATACTGAAGTTTGTATACTGCAAATGTGAAATATCAATATATTTGTATACACTCCCTCCGTCTATATCCAATACATTCGCTAAATCTACATCACCTCCATGATTGGATAATATTATAATTCAATATTATGCGACGAGTTCGGTCGCAAACTATGACACTTCGATTTGCGCCGAGTCCCCTCGAAGTGTCATTTTCAAGTTCACTTACGGCTCCATTTTATTGCGAATACTGATGTCTCCCCTTTTCATCTCTCGGCCTCTTGCTCGGCCTTGTTACGAAAGGGACGCGAGAGACGAGAGAGCGTCGGGACGTCAATTTTCATATAACTCGAGTGAAAACCGCTATTATAGGTTCGTTGGCCCGTTATAGTACAAACAAGTCTTTCTTTATATAACACCTCGTATCCATGGACTTTATATAGGGACAGGGTGGGCAGCGCGTTGCAATGTTGTCTCGCAAACGTTTTAAACTGAAGTTGGGACCGACGTGTATTTTTCGCGCTTGTGATGACATAGTCCTGTAGGGACATTTGTAGCAATTTATTGTCATTATAGGTGTAATGTAAATGTTTATTCTTTTTGGTAATGCAAGACATTATTTACGCAAACCAAATAATGAACTAAAACGTTAGTAATAAGGAATAACAATTACTGTAATATAAAAAAAATGTATCTTCACGGCAAGACTCAGTCAGTATTCACAACAATATTTACAGAATTTTAATAGATGCTAGTTTTTCTATTATGTATTATGTTAGACTTGAATTCTAATCAATTTATAAAGCTAGTTTAAGTCCAACTCATGAAAAAAGCTTTTTGGAAACTCATGGAAAAAGTTTCTTACTTGAAATAAGTGACAACGAAACCTATTAATTTAGTTCATGTATCCATGTGTCTATGTTACACAAAAGATATCTAACTTCAAAACGGATAATAATATGAAGTTACAATTTGACTTAATTTCGAGATATATGGCGCGCATGTTTTGGTGAATTAATCACAAACTGATTAAAAAATTTCACTCTCCGGTGGTTCGAGGTTTTTTTCTTGAGACAAGTGATTTCTGCCGATGTTTCAACGACAAACTTCCGTCATAGATATGTCATTTATTAAAATGAAATTTTAAAAAGATTTCCCAGAAAGGATCCTGAAAAAAAATTAAATTAAAAATATTTTAATATTCTGTTCTATTATTCTCTAAAAAATATTTTCTTATTCAAATTGATAGCTACTGTTCGAATGAAGTAGTGATAATAAAAAGCTCTAATTACCCGAACCCGACTGGTGGGTATTCTCTTTTTCTTTTTTTTTAAATATGTAATTTAATATATATTATCAGTTACGCTATTTCAAGATTTTTTTTTCAATCAACTGTTTTTGTTTCTTTTATAAATGTATATACAATAAATAAATAAAATAAAAAAAATAAAAAGAAACGGTTGTTAGTACGTAAAATATTTTCACAAAAATAAGGAATTACAGAATTAGGCTATAATAAAATTATGTTAATACATATGTTTCGTAAAAATACCATCGACGGGGAATATATTTACTGTATTCCAACAATAAGTCCTAGCGAATTTACACAATGATCCTCTAAAAATTCATAAGCCGTGACGTATGGTTATTTCTTTTAGTGTTTAATTTATTTGCATTTTCGATGTACTTAATAGCTGTCACGTGACATTTTTTAAATAATAATAATAGTCGTTTACTTTATAACATCAAGTTCATTAAAAGACCTATGAACATTTCGTCCTGTCCCGTTCCAACAAGAGAAAAGGGTTATTCCATTTTCAGGTAAGTACATTAACTTGTTTGTTTCGAAATTGGAAAAGGGACGTTATCTTTTTGCGATCCGCTGTTCAACTGTTAAATTTTATTCATATTTCTTTTAATTTATTTATTTAACTGTTTTATTTCTATCACTGACTCCGTGCGTCGGAGAGCACGGAAAGTCGGTCCCGGTTGCTATCAATAGATGGCGGTCGTTACAATCTGCCTGTCCGCATTCAAGCAGCGTGGTGGATTTAAGCTCGAAGATCCCTCATCTTGAGGGGAGGCCTAAGCCCCTGCAGTGGGGTATAAAAAGGGCTGATGGAATGGAAAAAAAAATTAACTGTTATTAATATGTAACGTATATTTATTATTTAATTCTATTCAGTCAAAAACACAGTGAATGCAGGTGAACTTTTTACGTTTTTCATTTCGATTTTCATTAAGTTAAAATATTAACACTTTTTTTGGTGAAAAGTAAAAATTCTTATGGCACGGGGTGAGCCTAAAACGACACAAAAATGCGTCACGTTAAATAATATAGGAGGGGGAGATATAAGGAACAAACGGCTTTCACACGAGAAGCCGGTTGTTTCCTATATCCCCACTACTAACTGCTGAGTGTGGGGAGTAAGGTCATAGCGTTTTTCAGTTTCGTGTCGCTGGCAGCTGCGTCATATATCCTCACTACTAACTGCTGAGTGTGGGGAGTAAGGCCAGAGCGTTTCTCAGTTTCGTGTCGCTGGCAGCGGCGTCATATATCCCCACTACTAACTGCTGAGTGTGGGGAGTAAGGCCAGAGCATTTCTCAGTTTCGTGTCGCTGGCAGCTGCGTCATATATCCCCACTACTAACTGCTGAGTGTGGGGAGTAAGGCCAAAGCGTTACTCAGTTTCGTGTCGCTGGCAGCTGCGTCATGTATCCCCACTACTATCTGCTAAGTGTGGAGAGTAAGGCTAGCGCGTGACTCACTTTTTTAATTTTGATCAAGTGGATGACATATTTGCCACAGAAAACAAAAAAACCAACGAATTTCGTGTCTTACGCGATTATCGAACCCATTGAAAATTTACCTGACATCATCTTTTAGTAAATTAAATGTAAATAACAAAAAAAACTTACAACATCTAGAATAAAATTTGAAATTTCATAAATTATCAACATCAATCTGGTTTTCACATCTATCCACATCGTATTTCACCAGTTTTTTTTCTTAATTACTCCACATTTTAATGAACTGCAAAAACGCTAAAACGTAAGCGTTATTAATTCTTCTAGAAACTTACCTAGTTTTGGAGAACTTCCAAGACATGAAGTTGACTAAGCCCGTATTTCTTAACGAGTGTTTGTTATTGCCAAACTCAGTAAAGTTATTGAAGTCAATGCTGATAAATGTTTCTTTGGTATCAATCTGATAGAATCAGATCAAAACGTAAGTAATTGTATTTTCCTGACGATTTTGTTAAAACGTTTATCCATTATACATTGTTAACTCAAATTACTTTAAGCTGTAAAATTTTCGGATATACACAAAAGAAAAAGGGATTTCAAATTGGCGGCTAAAACTTCTCTTTCATTCTCCGTAGAACAGCCGAAACAAAAAAATCGATTTGTGAAAAACCTTACAACAAAGCATTGAAAGGAATTTCACTTTTATAATTTTCTGCTGAACTTCTTTTATCTCTTTTAAACTGTTTGTAAACCGGACAAAAACGGAAAATGATTGTCCTTTCGACCCATCCATTTATAAACAACCCCCGACTAATGGATAACGAAGTTGGGCCAACTCCTACATTTCTTTGTTTATATGTATGTATCCTTTTAACTCTTTGATTTAAACCATTTTTTTATAAGAAGTTTAAAAGCTTGTGAGAAAGTGGTGATTGAATTTAATTAAATAAAAAAATGTTTGCACAGTTAGTTACACAACTGCATATGATTTTCACTTTAAATTACCTGATTGCGTCACTATTCGTTTATTTTTCACTAACTATCTATCGCGGACGGGCGGATTACGAAATATGTTATTTAATTAATGTACTTAGTTGTTTGCAGGCGCAACAGAGTTAACAAGGCGTTTATATAGTAATCCGATTAAAGCGAAATTGAAAATTGTATGCACATTTCGAATCATTCCATTCAATCATTCCACTAGTGCATTATGCCCCACTGTAGGGGTTTAGGCCTCCCGCCAGGGTGAGGGGGCTTGGAGCTTAATGCACCAGACTGCTCCAGTGCGGATTGGTGGATTATGAGCGGGTGGTCAAACATTATGATTTATATATTCGCCTGTTATTTTTGTTATGATATGTTATGTTACGCAATGTTTGTTATTTTTTTTTCAGTCTTAACTATTATATGGACCCCATTTCATGTAGTTTTATCAAAAAAATATTTTTTAATTCTTATTACACTCCATTACTAGGGCTCGATATGATATTATTATAGTTTTAAATTGCTATTCTTATTACTGATCATATTTCACAAAAAATAAAACGAGCAAGGTGAAAGTTATTGATTAGGACGTTATTTTCAAATAAAAGCCATAAGTTCAAAATTAAACAATTTATTGGCTATCATCATTACACGGAGATGTCGAAAAATCGAGAAATTTTGAAGTACGAGTTCTGTTTTGAGACTAACGTATCAAATACAGCTCGTGATATCAATGTTGTTCTTAGAGGAAACGTGACTTATGAACGCACAGTACGTTTTTTGTTAGTCGCTATTGCAGTGGAAATTTCGATTGGCAAAATGAACCAAGCAGTGGGCCATACACTAAGTCAATAATGAATAATTGCAAGCCATGGTAGATGCTGATCCGTACAAATCCATTTTCGGTTTAGCATACCCACAATTGTAGCCTCTTTGCATCAAGTTTGCAAAATTTAACTATAAAAATAGGGAGATGAAGTTAAAGTCAAATATCTTTATTTCGTAGTTAATGAAATACTTCACAAGAGTGAGTTTATTACTTTGTGGAAAAAACGTTATCGCAAAAGCGCATTCAAAAAGTGCTGATTCCTCTCAGAAAAATACGCAAGAAACTGAGGGACGCTCTTTTAAACAAAATTATAACCAATTTTTTTGACAATAAGTGCTGAGAATAATTTTATTGAAACTAACCGATAGGCGAGTGGTTTACACCCATGGATTTTTTTTATCTAGTCTGATACTTTATAATAAGCTTTCGTATAAAACTTTCGTATCATTGTAGTTTTAAACTTGTTAAGGATTAGATCTTTAATGTGAACTGGGATCTTATTATGAACGGTCTACATTTGCATTTGCGTCTATATTAAAAATATTTTGTGATTTCATTAAGGCGGTTAACAACAAGCTTAACTTTGTTTCTTGTATTAACAACATACACGAGTTGTACTACCTACACAAAAGTGCGCGCGTCGATGCTTCCCTATACTGTTCATGAATCGATAATGTGACGAAAAATTCTATAGGTCAGTCCTCGAATAAACAAAATCAAAAAGAGTAAAATTTTTAGCGAACCAGTCATTAATTAGTTTTAAGAAGAAAGATATAGGTCAGCCACTTATCTGTGACTAGTTAGGCTACAAAATGCTGATACAGTTCTGAGCACTTAAAAAATCTAAGCGCTTACAGAATTTTCCTTGATTTTTTCTACACGAATGATGTGTTGTTCTGAGAAAATAGATCGGACAACAGATCCATACTCTAATGGCCTCAACGAATGCTAAAAAGAGATGTATCAATGTTTTTATGCCCTTGAACTCGTTGCTTGCTCTGCAAATAAAACTTAGGCTTCAATGGAGCTTATATTTTATTTGTTTTATTTTTATATAACGTACTAATTTGTAATTTTGCACAAAAATATAAAGTGATATTGTGATAACATAAATATTGTTTAAATAATTAGATTTTGGTTCAGTGGGTTATTTTAGTGAGAAAACTTAGTAATTTAAAAAAATCACTGACTTTTCCGGCATGGTTTTCAGGATTCACATTAAATCATTTTTGATTAACTTACATTTTAAAGCATCTTTATTCGCACATACATGTTAAGGTAAACACTTTTTTGCGCTTCTGCCATATATTTTGTTGGACTCCACTTTAAAAAAATGGGCCAAGCCAGGCGTCATCGTAAGTTAGACATTTTGAATACAACTGTTTAAATAGTAAATACATATTTGTCTCAGAATTTCAGTTCAGGACTAATAATAAAATTACACCAATTGCATCACCCTTAATATACACTTTATATACACTTAATATACACTCAAAAAATATGTCTTTGTAAAATGTCAGTGTCTTACTGAAATTAAAGAAAAGATCATTCTTAAAAAACTTTTCTGTTAAATAAGTATTTTTAATTAACCAGTTATATTTATGCTATTATAGTTTTCTTTTTGTATTTTCCGAAGTTGACTCAACGGCGCGTCTAGAAGTGAATATTCGCCTATTTTTCACCCGTACCCAAATCTAAAGAGGTCGGCGACGTGCGCTGCTATTCAATTGGTCCAGGTCATCGGTTACTGTCAGGGTCTTGACTTGATAAGAGTTTTCTGAAAAGCACTAAGCCAGGACGACCGAACCGACAATATGAAAAGCGACTAGGAGTGCTATGAGTTTTCAGATAATTGAAAATGATAATTATGACAAAAATCCAGTCTAAAGATTGTTCAGAAGTTTTTACTGATTTCGTAGATGTTTATATCCCAAATAAAAATAATAGAATAATACTATCCGCACCAAGCACTTGACAACTTTTCCATTTCGATTTTTGCAAACAGCTGCTTTAGCCTGTTCTTAACGCCGGATAGTGCTAATAACGCGATGCTAACTGAGAGCAATCGCCTGCAGAATCTACCCGTAGTTGAGTGTTATTTTTGGTTCATTGTATGTATGTACCTTCATATCATATCACAAATGTTCACGGATGTATTATAAACTACACAAACAAAAACTACAATATACAGGTGTCTATAGCGATAGTATATTTAATGATCCTGAATTGATGAATAATACACGGTTCCATATTCCATATCAGCTCATTATGTCCCACTGCAGAGGCTTAGGCGTCCCGTGGTGATGAGGGTGCTTGGAGTTTATTCCAATACGCTGCTCCAATGTGGGTTGGTTTATTTTAACGAGTGCCATCTAATGATGGCAACCGGGACTGATGCGACAGCTCAACGTGATAGTTATGAAATGTCAGAAAAAACTCATTGGTACATGTCCTGGAATTGCCAATGCCAATCAAATGACGTTGTCATTTAACGTGCATTTTGTTGACGTTTCAACACGTCATGCGTAGTACCTCCTATTTTGCATTTCCTACATTTTACATGTCGCTCTTTAGTTGGTATGTATTGAAATCTTATCTCCACAAAAAATCCCAAAAATATGTTTGCTAATCATGCTTACCGAAAATTCGCACTTGGCCACAAATGCTTGAAAATACGAGCAACTGTCTGCGATGTTCATTTTCCTTTAAAATTAATAAATAACAAAGTTCGTTCTCAAGTTTAACAAGCAAGCAACTACAGTGAAACCCGAAATGTTTACAAAGTCCGAAGTTTGAATAAGAATGTAAACCTAAAGATGAACCGCATTAACCTCGCTCCATCGCTCACAAATAGACCTTTCATAATCCCCGCCGCGACCGAACGTTCAGTGGTTTTATGGTTTTCGCAATAAGCGAATATCCGCGGAGCTGTGTCTGACGTGGTGAATACGAGATGCGCGGAATTTTTATGATTTTCAGGCAGATACTGCGTATTTAAACACCGAATCGTGTAGCAAAATAGTGTAAAGAAAAATGATGAACATGTGAATTGATGTTGTCTGAATTTTTTTGCATGTTATTTATTTATTATGTACTTAAGGTATTAAATAGGATAGAAATGCTATCATACACCGATTTTGGTGATCTAGAACAGTCCGCTATTACAAAAAGTACTTTTCCATTATTTTTTTAATATTGTCAAATTTATAAAACCAATGTACTATATTAGAAATCGAATTGTGGTATTCCTCTTAAATATAGAAAACAATAAAACTAGAAATTACTAAGAAAAAGGTTTTATTTAATCAAAAGCATTACTCATATTCTGTAATACGCGTTTCTGCCATCTCATATAAGTATATAGATATCTCGTGAGTGCTTCTGTGAGAGAACTCTAGGGAGCAGAACAAAGTTCGTAAAAGCGATTTCTACCGCCTCTCGGGAACTTAATTTATTTCAATCAAAAAAGTTGTTCAAAATTGCAAGAAAAGAAAAGTTGAAGTCCGGGGGGGTGTCAAGTATGGTCAAGGAGAGTACGCTGGGTAACGAGAGGTTTCTAAGTGTAGTGTAAAAAGTGATGAAACGGTTTTTTTTCAGTATGAGGTCTTGCGTTGTTGTGCGATATCGGTTAAACAGTCGAAGCTGTTTTTTTGTCAGTTTCACAATTGACCTCAGTCGTGAACGATGCCTTGTATCTTAGAAATCTTAAGTAAATAACACTGATATAACATCACGACTAGATCACGAAATAGTCACATTACGTTTTTGTTGCTAAGGTTGTTTTAAGGGCAATAATTTGGCGTTTAACCTGGATTCAATTATTGGGTTTTTAGGTTAAGACTATCAGAAACAATTCTTTTTTGGTCGCGCGTCATGATTTTGTCCTAAATACTCTAATTCCTGTGTTGATTAATTAAGGCTAATTATTCTCAGTTAATCTAAGTTAATTACTGTTTTCGGGATCTAAAAACCGAAAAACCCTATTTTTTTCAGATCAAATTTCTCAATAACCATTAAGATATTCGATATTTTCAATGCATAGTCAAACATCACCTATTTATTTAATAAATCTACAAAATTTCATTTAGATAACAACAACATAAATAAGTAAAAAATAAATTCAGCCATTCGTTTTTGAGTAAGCACGAAACAACAGATTTTTCAGGTTTTTTTTAGTGAACTGTTAGCGAATACCAATCACAGAAAAATCATACGTACGAGGCATATATTTGTAAATTTAGAAAAAAATATTTTAAATTTTATTTAATTAGTACTGTAAAAAAAAATTGTTTCATGCTGAATAAACGAAGAAAGTCGAAAAGAACATGAAAATCTGAGGTTCATATATATATTGGTGCAAATTTATTTGTAATAAAATTTTGAAAATTACCTTAATAACCTGTGTACACGCTCACAGCGGCCAATTGGGCTCGAAGGCCTTGTCGACGACAGTCAACTTACAGAGCTTTTTAATGCTAGATAAGCATCGACACGTGCACTTTTGTGTAGGCAATTATGATAATTCATTTCATGTGATACCCATATTCCTAGTTTTGTAATTGTAGGCACAAATGGGTTTAAATTTCAAAATAACCACAGGAATGCTTACTCAAACTAGGCGGATAATTCAGCAATAGATCGATATGGATTAACTTCTACCATAGCTTACGCATATTCATTATTGAGGGTGGTGGTTTGCTTACCTCTTGGTTTGTTTTACAAATACAGATTTCCACTGGGAAAGCGACTTAACCAAAATACACAGTGCATTCGTCAATCATGTTTCCTCTGAACACAACATTGATGTCACGAACTGTTCCTGGTGTGTTAATGCCACGACGGAACTTGTATTCAAAAATCACTTGAATTTTCAACGTATCCATGTTTGAATGCAAACACGTTTACGAAAACAATTGAAAAGCAATTATCGAAATGTTTCATTGATTGAACCTATAATACAATCGGTATTATAAAAAAAAAGTAATCCAATTACTTTTACCAAGCAGGATTTAACTTTTTAATTCAGAAAGATCAGTAGGTACAACGCCTTTTAATTAAATAGCGGTAGACGGTTCTATAGTAGATGACGTTTGTGTTTATAAATAATAATAATAACAATTTATTTAGGAATTAAAAAAACTACTTAGGTATGATAACGCATACGTGATCTTTTTTTTTTTAATTTCCATTTTTCTAATACTCACCGGCACATTAACTAATTCAACCGTAAAATTACAAACAGGTTATGAAAAAAAAATTTGCAAGCTAAATGTTTAATATCAGCTTCTTATACGACTACTGTTCTTTCATAGGAAATATTATTTGTTTATATAGCAAAAAAAATCATGAGAATTGAAGATTTGAAAGTCCAATTTTACACTATACACCAACATAATAAAAAAAAAATGCAGTATATTTTTTGAGACTGTACCTATATAATAAAATTAATAAAGGTGTAGTCATCGCGTTTTCAACATTTTTTCAAAACTGCAATTTTTAATTTATCAAAAGGAACTGATAAATTAGGATTCTTGATGAGTTTTTTAACATGTCCCCGACATTTTCAAAATAATTTAAGTCTAGGCTGTGAGCTAGCAATCTATTTTCTGAATACCTTCTTCCGGCAGGTACTCCTTAGTGCCTTCGACACTGACATCACGCTTTAAAGTAAAATTATCCACTTTAATGAACTCTTCAAAAGGCACAAGTTGGTTTCGGAGGTTACTCTCAAAGTTCCACCAACCGCTGACAAGCACGCGTTTCACGCGTAACTATCACAGGAGGATTACCTTGCTTCACTACGCTGTATTAAAATTAATATCTGTCTTAACAAACCGTGATCGGGCTGTACGATGTCATCTGAGCAAATCTGAAGCAAGTAAATTTGAAATTAGGTCAAAACATACTATGCATATGCTTAGATTTTGCTCGTGTTTATTCTTAGCTCAGTTTAGTGTTATTTCTAATTTTTTTAATTTTTTTTCCGTATCCTAATTTTGTTTTTAAACTATTGTAATATTATCTATATTAATAAAATTGAAGTGTCTGTCTGTCTGTCTGTCTGTCTGTCTGTCTGTTCCGGCTAATCTCCGAAACGGCTGAACGGATTTTAATGAAACTTTGCAGACGTGCAGAGGGCATTACCGCGGGTGACATAGGCTACTTTTTGTCTGTCTGTCTGTCCGTCTGTCTGTCTGTTTGAGTTGATCTCCGAAACGGCTGAACCGATTTCAATGAAACTTAGCAGACGTGCAGAGGGTATTGTTGGGAGTGACATAGATTGCTTTTTGTCTGTCTGTCTGTCTATCTGTCTGTCTGTTTGAGCTGATCTCAGAAACGGCTTAACCGATTTCAATGAAACTTGGCAGACATGCAGAGGTATTATCAGGGGTGACAAAGGCTGCTTTTTGTCTGTCTATCTGTCCGTCGGTCTGTCTGTTCCGGCTAAACTCCAAAACGACTAAAGCGATTTCAATGAAACTTTGCAGACGTATCTACTTATGTGACTACGTGACCAAATTTTAAAAAGCTTATATCTTCGAAACCATCAATCGCAGAGCTATCGTGTTGGTACTCAAACTTGATGTTTAGACGAGATTTATGTGACCACGTGACCAAATTTTTAAATGCTTATATTTTCGAAACCATCAATCGCAGACCTATCGTGTTGGTACTCAAACTTGATGTTTTGACGAGATCTATGTGACCACGTGACCATATTTATAAATGCTTATATTTTTGAAACCATCAATCGCAGACCTATCGTGTTGGTACTCAAACTTGATGTTTTGACGAGATCTATGTGATCACGTGACCACATTTTTAAAAGCTTATATTTTCGAAACCATCAATCGCAGACCTATCGTGTTTGTACTCAAACTTGATGTTTTGACGAGATCTATGCGACCACGTGACCAAATTTTCAAAAGCTTATATTTTCGAAACCATCAATCGCAGACCTATCGTGTTTGTACTCAAACTTGATGTTTTGACGAGATCTATGTGACCACATGACTAAATTTTTAAATGCTTATATTTTCGAAACCATCAATCGCAGACCTATCGTGTTGGTACTCAAACTTGATGTTTTGACGAGATCTATGTGACCGCATGATCAAATTTTTAAATGCTTATATTTTCGAAACCATCAATCGCAGACCTATCGTGTTGGTACTCAAACTTGATGTTTTAACAAGATCTATGTGACCACGTGACCAAATTTTTAAATGCTTATATTTTCGAAACCATCAATCGCAGACCTATCGTGTTGATACTCAAACTTGATGTTTTGACGAGATCTATGCGACCACGTGACCACATTTTTGGCTGCTCATATTTTCGAAACCATCAATCGCAGACCTATCGTGTTGGTACTCAAACTTGATATTTTTACGAGATCTATGTGACCACAGGACCAAATTTTTTTATCTGTCTGTCTGTCCGTCTATTCCAGCTAATCTCCGAAACGGCTGATCCGATTTCAATGAAACTTCACAGATATGATAGAAAGATTATCAGGAATGACATACAACACTTTTTATTTATCTGTCTGTCTGTCTGTTCGTCTGTTTGTTCGAACTGTTCTCCGAAAGGGCTGAACTTATTTCAATGAAACTTTCAAAGATGTGATTAAAAGATTGTCAGGAATGACATACAGTACTTTTTGATTCTGTCTGTCTGGCCGTCTCTCTGTATGTTTGAGCTAAACTCTAAAACATTTAAAGCAATTTTAATGAAACTTCACAGACGTGAAAAGACAGGTGTGAGGAGTGACATGCGCTACTGTTTGTTTCTCTGTCTGTCTATATAGTTCAAGCTAAACTTTTGAAGATTTTAATGAAACTATGCAGACATTAAAAATAGGTTTTCAGAAGTGATATATGTAACTTTTTGTCCGTGTGGTTATCTGTCTGTCTTTTTGTTCCGGCTTATCTCCGAAACGACTAAACCATTTCTATGAATCTTCGCAGACATAAAAAGGAGGTTATCAGGAGTGACACCAATTGGTTTTTGTCTGTGTGTTCGTCTGTCTGTTTGTTAGGACTAATAGTCGAAACAGCTGATCCGATTTTACTGATATTTTGCCTAAAATGGCTAAATGGATTTTTATGAAATGAGGTATATAAATTTCTTAGGCAGTTAAGTTTCAGAATGTTCTAGAAAATGTTACAATGTTCTGGAGCGTCGCGTTCTTTCAACTGTCCCAGTACAACTGTGGTCAACGCGAGCGAAGCCCGCGGGCGGAAAGCTAGTTATAAATAAAATACAGAGTATAATATTTTATGTATCAGTGTACTTATTATTTCATATTAGGTGATTGGTCTGTGTTATTTGTATAATTTATAGTACAGTTTGGATACTAACAGTCCAGAGTCCTGTTGTATTTAAAATCTGCTGGTATTCAATAACATTTTCGCCGAAGAAAATATATTTTTATTTGTAGGTGTTTTCAAGAAAATCAATTTTTAATACTACTTGAGTTTACAAATAAACACGCAACCCTATTTGCACTTTAACCGCCGGGTCACAGCGGGACAGACACCGAAAGCCGGAAATACATTCGACGGTACGGGGTGAAGCGGGGTGCGGCGCGGCTTGCCGTATGTTCAGTGGTGGATAATATAGCATAAATTAAGCCTAACGGATTTAGCATATTATATTGGTTGACTCTTGGTGCTATTAAATAGCACGACGCGATCCCGCAGTCCCACCTTACCGATAGGACGATGCGATCAGCACAACGAAACACGTTCTACAACGAACGAGATTGCGCGCTGACTGATTAGCAAATTCAGCATTAGCATGGCATTAGCGCAGCTGTCGGTCGACAGCATGTGACCGCCGCCCAACGCAACGAACGATTCTCGCGCTAACCATTCCCGCGTGTTATGCTAAAGCATAGCATATTAATAAACATGCTAAAATAATATAGTTTATAGTCTGAAGCATGTTCTTAAAATATAGCAAATTTTTACACCACTGCACAAATTAAAAATTAGTATCCGAAAAGTTAATATCTAGTAGGTATACCGTTTACGTTACGTTACGCGTGCGCTGTGCAGGGTTAACGAGACTGGTAATTAATTATTTTTTTCATGTTTTTCATGTATGACATTTTTTCTTGCATTTGTATAAAAGTCAAGAAAACAATCAGTACAACATGCTAAATTTGGGACAAACAAATGATGCCATCCATACTGTATATGTTTAAGTTTTATGTGCACTGCCTACATTTTTCTAATTTCCATACCACTCCTCCCACGGAAAAGTCTCCTGGAAGAAATCGCTCACCTAGCAATAAGGTCGCTAGCAATATTGTTCTTATTGTAAACTAATTTATAAATATTAATTTGGTGTATATACTAATATAATAAAGGTTATTTGCTGTTGTTGTCTCAGTGAATACACTGTACTGCTGAACTATTACTACTTTTACAAGTAGTCCAACGAAAGCTAGCGCGAGAACGTTGATGTCTTATAAATCAAATTACATTTAAACAATAAACGTAAATATCCAACAAAAACTCAGTAATGCCAAATCTAGTTTCTACATTGCAGGTTAGAGTAACGTGGTAACAATACGGTCAATCCGAATTTCCACCTCTATACTTTTAGTATTATAAATGTGTTTATTCACGTACGTTCATACTAATTTACGTTAAAACTAGTGGCGGCCCGCAGCTTCACACCCGTAGATTATACTTCTGTATTAGCATATAGATCGTGATAGCCGAGTGGTGGCGAGCCCGATTCTTATTTAGAAGGTCGTGGTTCTAATCCCAGAAACCAGCATGTACCAAAGAGATTTTTCTATTTTAAATACATAACTATCACTGACTCCGCATCTCGGAGAGAACGTTAGGCCGTCGTTGGTCTCGATTGCCATCATCAGATTGCAGTCATTTAAATCCACCAACCCGCACTGGAGCAGCGTGGTAGATTAAACTTCAAGCACCCTCATCCCGAGGATAGACGTAAGCTCCTGCGGTGGGGCATAATGAACTGATATGGATTAGTATCCAATAAGGAATATTTAAAAAAATTACAAACACACTGATACATCAAAAGGTTAAATATTTATTTATATTATTTATATTAATATTTATTATATTTATATTATATTATTTTACCCCCGTAAAAGTAAAATTTCGGTAATAGTTGAAACAGGTCTTTTTTAATTTCTATCTAAAAGGCTTAATACCAATTTCCATGGTTTTCATTGTTTAATTCCAATGTCGTCATTGATTTCAAAATACAAACTTATCTGTTTTCACATAATGCTTCGATATTTCTCGATATTGTTAAAAAAAAGCAAAACAATTTGGGCGTCAAATAAGTTTGAATGGGGTCGATTGTGGAGTAGCAGCCATGTTGGATCTACGTGACATTTGCACACCGCTGAAGCTGGACTCCAAATAGAAGCGTGCTAACAAACATAATCGATTGTAACTTGAATCGCATGAACCCTTGTATATATAGGATGGCAATTTGAGACGGCGTGCCAAGGGCAACTGACATAATTGTTATGTTCCAAAAAAACACAGTCAAGTGCGAGTTGAAATCTCTCACCGAGGGTTCCGTACCATTACACAATTGTGTTCTGTAATAACATATTTCGTTTACGAGCTAGATTTTGCAACAACCCTTGAAAAATAAATGTTTGTTTTGGTCACAGCTTACAAACTACATTATGAATCGGCTTATTCAGTATTATTTGTTGTTTAAAGACAGTATATGGTACCTACCAAATATACTCGTCCGCTAATAGACCGCCTGGCCGAGCTGTTAGAGACCCTAACTGCAGAGCCAATGGTCACGGGTTCGATTCCCGCCCGGGATAAATATTTGTGTGCATGAACATGTCTATTTGTTCCGTTTCTGGGTGTAAAATATGTATTTAAGTACACGCATATATTATTTAAAAAAAGATATTTAAGTTTGTATATTGATTGTCTGGCATTCATAATACAAGCTTTGCTTAGTTTGAGACTAGATGGCGCTGTGTGGGATGTCCCAGGTATTATATCATATTATTATTATAACATACGGAAATTCTAAATTCATATAATATTATAATTTATATTTATACTCAATGAGGTCTAGAATTGGTCTAGACAATGACACACCACATGCCAAAGTAATAAAAAAAAATTTTTAAAGCTCGTCTTTATAAATCCTTTAAAAAAATAAAAACCCGTTTCATACGGAAGGACTAGCAAACGGACAGACGACCAGACAGCAATAGGGATGCTCTAATTTTTTACATAATTTAATATTTCATTCACGGATTTTGAAAAAAAAATCTTTATTTCCAGTAGTAATACTCGACCGCTACTCAGTAGTGGAGGTCAGTCATAGACACGATTTCTCAATGGTATGATGATTCATAAAATAACATAATTACAAAAATCTAGTATTATTTAAAATGATAATGTAAAACATATAAATTAAAAACACTCTTATTGTTCACGAAATAAGGTATATTTGGCAAACTGGCGTAGCCTCAGAAACGGGAATTCTCCTACCGCTTTCAAAGCTTAACATTCGATAATGACAAGTATCTACCGCAAATTAAACGGGCGATGTAAGTCGAAATAGTACGAGTTATTTTTAGGCGTCACAAAATTTTCGTCGTGAAATGTTGTAGACTTTCTGTATTGCTTCAAGTTAATAAAACATTTCTCACATTTAGAGACTACATACTTCTCTTTAAAACTTTCATGCCCGTAAAAAACTAGAATGATCAGCTTTAAGCTACAATAGTCGCTGAGCTTTATTGAAATATATATACATTGACATTGGAAAGATGACCGTTCTAGCTTTCAATTGAAATGAAATGAAATGAAAAAAAGTTTATTTTACAGCAGATTAGCGATCTACAATTATTTAAAAAAGCAGTAAAATACATCAGCCATAGGTTCGCTAATTGCAGAAAAGTTAATTTAACAACAGAAAGTATGTGTCTATAGTCCTCACACTAGACAGCATGCCTGTATCGTGAGGACCTAATACGGTATACCAATATAACTTAGCTAATGGGAATTAGTCGAACTTTTTAAATTAATAATTATTATACTATATGACTAACAGATCCAAAATACATATTCAGTCACATACAATACACACAATACATACATATTGATATATACATACATATACATACATACGCATACACATGATACAAAAACAGTTATTTACGCATATGGTTGATGTTGCCATATATTACACTAGCGACCGCCCGCAGCTTCGCTTGCGTAGACTACGAATTCCTGTTATAGGTACTATTAACGTTCGAGATGGTTTATACGTACTTTTTGCTGGAACCAATTTTGGTTACACCCATTCAAACTTTCAATCTTCATTCCCCTTCCACCCTTTAAAAAAACCGATACAATTTTTCATCTCCCGTTTCCCACCCTTAATATGTGGAAATCTAAAAACCCTAAACCACGTCATTATTTTAGTCCTTCCATTACCATCCTTAGTTTGAAATTTCTAAAAAAGCCTTTCTTAACTTAATGCTCACGTTATAAAATAAACCTATGTTCCAAATTTAAGCTTCCTAGACTTAGTAGCTTTGGCTGTAGTAGTTGATAGATCAGTGTGGACAAACGACAGACAGATAGACAGACAAACAAACACAAAAAGTTGCTTATGACACTCTTGAGAATCTTCTTTCACGTCTGCAAAGTTTCATTAAAATCTGTTCAGCCGTAGTGAAAATTAGCTCGAATAGATAAAATTGAATTGAATAGACACATAGACGTACAGACAACCAGACGGACAAAAAGTAGCCAATGTCAAATCTCTTGACAACCTTCTTTCCCGTCTGCAAAGTTTCCTTAAAATCTGTTTAGCCGTTTTGGAGATTAGCTTAAATAGACAGATACACGTACAGACAGACAGACGGTCAAAAAGTAACATTTGTAGTTTTGACGATCTTACACGTACAGACAGACAGACGGACAAAAAGTAACATTTGTTAGTTTTGACGACCTTTTTTTCATACTTGTGATGTTTCATTAAAATTGGTTTAGACAGATGGACGTACAGACAGACATAGAAAAAGTTCTGTATGTCACTTTTGACTACATCCTTTCCATATGTGTAAAGTTTCATCAAAATCGGTTAAGCTGTTTTGGCCGAAACGTATTCGCTCGAATAGACAGACAGTTCGTTTTCATATATATAGCCTATATATAACTCTCCGCTAGATTCAGGCTATCAAAGGCAAAAAAAAATTCAAATCCGACTGGTAATTTCAGAGATTAGCGCATTCAAACAAACAAACAAACTCTTCAGCTTTATAATAAGTATTTCTATTATATAGATTAATAGATTATAAGATAATAAGAAAATAAGATAATACTGAAAACCGTATCAAAGTCTATTGCGTGGTTTGGAAGTAAAAAGTTAACGAACAGAGGCAGACAGCGAATTTATTTTCTCCCGCTATAGTTTTCATGTTTCGATAAAAAGTGTAAAGGGCAATTATAATATGCATGAAATGCTTAAGACAACTAACGTATTTAATTTGATAAGGATTAATATTACGTTTAAAAAACATCTTCGCAAATAGTACATAATGTTAGAACAAATTTGATTGTCATAAAAAAGGTTATAGTAAGTTAACCTTAAAAGATACACATATGCTGTCGCGGACTTTTGGTTAGAACTTTTAAAGGGAAACAATTCCGTAGTACATGATTTTTGGTTAACATCAACTGTTTACGCAGCGCGCGCGACGGAAGCTCTCAAAAGGAATAATTTTTCCCGTTTTTGCAACATTTTTCATTGATGCTCCACTCCTATTGGTCGTAGCGTGATGTAGTATAGCCTATAGCCTTCCTCGATAAATGGACTATCCAACACAACCATAATTTTTCAATTTGAACCAGTAGTTCCTGAGATTTGCGCGTTCAAACAAACAAACAAACAAACTCTTCAGCTTTATAATATTAGTATAGATTATCGAGTAAGCAACAATTGGTCTCATAATTTGAACGTTTAATCTCCGTGTGAACAGAGAACTATTAAACACTAGCGTAGAGAATCGACACTGTCTTGTAGGTGTGAACATTCGCTCATCGAATTCGTTCTAATACCCACAAGGTTGTCACTTAATGTATGACTTAATCGGTTTATTTTATTTTTACTTTTGGATGCTATAATATATTATATCATTATTGATTGTGAGGGGAATCATAAAATGAAATGAAAAAGAGATTTAATTATCATAACTTTATTTTTTAAACCCAAAAAACTTAAACTATAACTACATATTATGTATGTCATAAAAGTAATAAAATGTCATGAATTTTTATTTTATGTTATGAAAGGTCATGAAATGCCAAGACAGTTATGAAATGTCGTAAAATGTCTATAAAGGTCATGAAAGTCATGAAATATCATGAAAGGCTGTGAAACACCGTGAAACGTTATGAAAGTTCATTAAATGCCATGAAGGGTCATGAAATGTCACGAAATGGACATTTTGTTAAAGTGGACATGTCCACTGTATCAAAATGACCACTTTATCGATTCTATAAAAAGTAGGAAAATTTAGTGCAATTACTGGTTCAGCTAAACATTGAGTACCGCCATATTGGCTTTATTATGATGACAGACACCCCTTGTTATTCTACGCATTTAAACCAAATTTCTTTAAAATCGGTTAGGTAGTTTAACTACGAACAACTAACAGACAGATATAAATCAAGTTTTTGAAAAAAACTCCATTTCGCTCTGAAAATTATTATTAAATTGCCTAGCAAATGACACCCATATGAATTTTCTTATGAAATATAAAAATAGTTAACAATATTTAAGAACCGTAGTAACGCTGTACAACATACCCCAAAAAAATTGAAAAATATTATTATTCTCACTTATGTGCAAAGTGCAAACCCTATTTCAGTAAAATTAAAGAGTAAACTACGCAGAATGTACCTACATTTCTACCTGATTCGCGGAACGAGAAAAATTTTAAAAGACCTATCCTAACAAAACAACCTAAACGAACACTTACTTTTTCATAATAAACGTCAAATTTACAGAAACGGTTGAAAGTGTGCTCCGCCTTGCTCAATACACAACCTCACTCGTCGGGATATAGCTTGCGTGGCATTTCGCACCATCGTCGGTGATATTAATGCGAAAACCGATCTTACACGCTGTTCCATCTCGGCAACCGTTGGGCAATCGGAGAAATACACTCTGTCCTTTACATAATCCTACAAAAAGAAGTCCAAGGGTGTGAGGTCCGGAGAACGAGCAGGCCATAGCACCGGTCACTCACGGCCGATCCATCCTCGCGGAAAGCGAACGTTATGTTGTTCTCGTACGTTGCGAGCAAAAGTGCCGGAGTTCCAACATGCTGAAACTCCGTGTTTCTTTGGTTCTCAAAGTAATCCCAGTCAGACACAGGAAAGTCGTCAATCGCCTCTTCGAATTCCGTTTGTACATTATATAGCTACTACCGTTCAGACGTGATGGCATAATGACGGGACCGATGACATGCCCATCATAAAGGACAGTGGTGTTGGAATCTGCCCTGCCGTGAAGCATGTGGATTCACGCGAGTCTAAACGTGATCGTTATGTATATTTGAAAGTCCTGATCTTGTGAATGTTGCATCGTCCGTCCAAAGAACATAGTTTACGTAATTAGGGTTTTCCTCTAACTGCCTGAGATACCACTCGCAGAAGTTCCTCCTGGGTGCAAAATCGGAGGATATTAGTTCCTGTGTACGGCGATAGTGATAAGGGTGACGATTGTCGTCACCAAGAATTCTCCAAACTACAACATGAAAACAGTTGTAGGATATCGATTAGAAAATTTAAAATTGACAACATATTATTTTTTTTCCAACTAGTTTTTTTTTTGAAGCCAGTACTTGAATGTATGACATCCTTGTATTGAGGTAGCAAACATTTATGATTGAAAAATAGAAAAACTATTAAAGTAGACAATTATTAGGTAAAATAGGTACGTAGGCCTTTCTGTTAAATTATCTGGTTCCCTGAAATGACAGCTTACTAGGGTTGACAAAATTTTTGGTTTTGATAATTAATTATATTTTATACGGAGTATTTTGTAACACGTTGTATATATGCGATTGAAACGCATGGAACTAATAAGCAATAAAAAAAAATTCTGTCTCTTTTTTGAAAACAGAAGTTCAACATCGTTTTAAGTGGCCTGACGTCACACCGTTTGATATTGACCTCTCTATCTAACAGGACATTTTAAATATTTTCATCAAGAAGACTAGTTTCTCAATTTTTTATTATTATTATTATTTTTGGATGGATTTTTTTTAAATACCTCATAGTTTAAATATCGTGATTTAAATATTTTTAATTGAATATTAATATAATCATGATTGAATTATCATGCTAGTTTTATTACAGAGTTACTCTTATTTACCAGTTTCTCAATACAGTTTACGCGTATATTTATACGGTTTAATACATGCCCGTTTTGTCCCATTTCCAAAATCACTATGTTTAAATTCCTAATATCAACATAAAGACTACGCATAATAATGAAATGTGGGTTTGAGCAAACACACGCCTCGAAAACATTACATCCCACTCACAAGTCAAAACAAGGAACAGCACACGGAATTTTCGTGGAAAAAACCATGAGGAATTAACCTTTATCCATACGTACGTAGTCTATAGGTTAAAAAATAATCTTTTAGAAAAATCTACCGTACAGACCTCTCATTGATTTATGTGTAGAAATAAAATACCTAATATCTATAATCTATCACATAAAACTAGTTAGTAAAACAAAGCTAATATACCTAGAGGCGAAAGATGATTGGCTAAATATGTGAATAACAGAAATGCTTAGGACATCGCTTTCTCAACCAAAGACATTTTTATCGTAAATCCTGATACGCAATTGTAATTTTTGAATTTTATTTATTGTGATTCCTAACATATGTAATTGTAATTTTTGGATTTTAATTTTAAGTTTATTTACTTATTTTCAACAAAGAAGTTTTAATTTGAGAGTTTGATACTTTTGATTCGATAAAAAACTTAATTTTTTCATTCTTGGAACCACAAGAAAATAACAACAAATTCTTGTGTGGCACTCCTGATCTATATTTTTTTGGGTTATATAGATTCGCTGCTATAACTTACTCCATTTTTGTTGATCACAAGTTTCGATCGACAAAAGAAAAACCGGCCAAGTGCGAATCGGACTCGCACACGAAGGATTCCGTACCACCATATAATATAAAAAAAAAAACGAGCACGAGGTTAATAGGACTTAACCATTAATCGTTATTGTTATATAATTTAAGAATTATTGTATAAATATATTTTATTTTTACTTTGTTAGTTATTTAGAAGGTGCTCGATCCTTTCTGGGTAATCCGAAAAGTAATAACATGAGTGCACTGATAGCTAGAGACAATTTTACTACCTACTTATTTTATTACAGTGAACCTTTGACTTTTAGTATCGATTGTGAAGAAAATAAGCTCTGCAATGGAAAGCGTAAATTTATAGTACCTGTCTATGAGTAATACAATGTAGTTTTCATCATAAATTTTTTTTTTCCTTTAAATTATCTTTTACAATAACATCACAAAGATAAAATGCATCTACTTTTCGCTTATTGGCTAAACGCTATCTGTCATTTTCTATGGAATATTTACAAAATTTTTACTAATAAAAGTACATTTTATAAGTTAATCTATTACTTATTAAATAATACAGTCTAGTTAGCTGTGATAGTTTTCCTTTTAACTACGTTATATATACTCTTGTCATAGATTTTCCCACACATCCAAAAACAAAGGTTTAGCTGGTAGAGGGGGGACACATGACTCTAACAAAAATTAGGACTTTAGGAGTGCATATCTCAACAACTTTTGACTTAAATTAAAAAAAAATATTTGAAACCTTGATATCATTTCTTAAGACCTATATTTTCGTACCTCGTGCGTTAATATACGATGAATTTATTTCTTTCGTACTTCATTTATATGTATGGCGACCTATCCCAAAAAAAATTTCATAATTTCACTTTGTCGTTATGTAGCGGTTCATAAATTACACCTACCTTCCAAATTTCATCTATATATTGCCAATAGTTTCCGAGGAAAACCACAGACAGACAGACAGACGGACGGGTGGACATGGCGAAACTATAAGGGTTCCTTTTTTGGCATTTGGCTACGGAACCCTAAAAAGACTGAATTGAACAAATCTGGATACCTTTTCAAGAATTTATCTTTTTTGCAACTAGCATTTTTTGAGTCATAAAAATTAAGGTATCTAAAAATTAAAATCTTGACTGATTGACAAACGCAACGACTAATAAACCACTTGTCGTAAAAGTGGGAGATTTTTTTCACTAATCAACTGCTAAAGTAGTGCAAAAAAAAAAAAAGTATTCCTAAGAAATTCTCATTTGTAATTAGAAGCTTGAAATAGCAAATGCAAATTGTAATAATATATTATTTTAGATGGCAATATATCCATACAAGTAAGTAATGTTAAGTAAAAATGAAAAGAATTTGGCGTTTTTCATTGGACGGGACGGCAACGGCAACGGCTCGGCGACGACGACAGCACGGCACAGTTGTTCGGTTTTTCACTGAGCCTGGTACATCATCGCTCCCTCCTATCCGCCCGCGTACACACACGTGCAAACGGCTACAGTACGTACACAATCATACTAAATTTTGCGGCCGGCATCGAGCGGGAATGGAAGCTTGCTGTCGCCGTCGCCGGCAAGTGGAAAAACATGTCAAATTATTATATTTCATACGTTTTTGCTTCCCTGGCAAATGAAAAAATGCCCATTGCATAAGTAAGCACTTTGTTCAAAATGTGTCGTGAAAACAGAATATAATAAATAAATGGACCAACAAACATACTAAAAGACAAAAGAGCAAGACTAAGGTGTTTTACAGTGTTCATAAAGAACTGTTCGTAAAATTGAAGAACATCAATTTACGAATTACTCGCGATTTTATCATAAAATTCTAACGTTAACTCTTTTAATTTATTTGAAAGCATTCCACCAGTCATTTAAACTGGCATATTAAAACTACGTTTTCAATTAACAAATCGAGGTAGGTATACGGAAACTATATAAAAGTCGAACAAAGCTATTATAAACTTTGTTTTATGATTCAATTAACCTTACGAGTTATCTCTTAAGAGCCTTTGATACTCTGTCCATAGCATTCACTATGTGTTGTCAAATACCAGGTATATAGAATTTATGGAGGGGTTGAAACGAAAGGGCATGTCAATTAGTTAAAGAGGCGTCTTGTGTATTTACTTCGATTAATTACGATCCTGCCTTGATATGTAAATGTTATGTAATGAATGAGGTAGCTATTGTATCTCAACTGAATTAGATATCGAAAGCGTAATATCAAAGTCAAAGGAGTAAAGATATTGTTTGTACAGAAATCGGTAGTAATTGAGTTTTTTCATTATTATTAAAGTGAATTAAAAAACTAACGTGAGAGTATGAACGTAAAAAGGGCCATTCCTTTCTATGTGTACATACGAAGGTTTGTTTAGAAGTCAAACGAGTGGAAATATTATGAAGTATTCAACCATTCCATTCCACCAGCCCATATACCCCACTGTAGGGGCTTAGACCGGGACCGAAAGCTTAACGTGCTCTCTGAGAACGCCTGGATTCTTCATCATCATCAGCCCTTGTCGCTCCACTGCAGGATATAGGCTCGCTAGCACGCACGGTCCTCCGCCTTTCGTTTCCAACTATAGTTCGCCTCAAACTTTATGGCGGATCGGAATACAACGCTACAAGCATGCTTGCGCAGGCACAGTCATATACCCCTCGCTCCACTGCGTCCCTCTTTACCTAAAACTGGTTACTGCGACGCGACTTGTGCCTATGTTCACATCCGCCATAAAGTTTGATTGGAACTGTACCCCCGGTATGATGTTTCAGGTCATATGTCCACCTGATCGGGGGCGTCTAACGCTTTGCTTCCCGGTACGTGGCCTCCACTCGAGAACTCGTCTGCCCCATCGGTTATGAGTTCTACGGCAAATGTGACCGGCCCATTACCACTTCAGCTTGCTGATCGTTTCGGCTATGTCGATAACTTTGCTTCTTCGACGGATTTCAGTGTTTCTGATTTTATCCATCAAATAAATACCGATCATAGCCCGTTCCAAAGCCCGGATTTGAAAATTTGAAATTTGTAGAGTAAAATTTTCTTAAACAAAATAAATGGTCAAAAATGTAAAACCCGTCTGCACTATTTTAATTTTGAACTTTCAACATCTTAATCAAGTTAGTATTATGGGTAGTTGTAAGCCAGGCGCTCGATTCAAAACATGTTATTTAAATTTGAAAAGATTCAAATTATGTATGTGTTAGGAACACGAGCCGGGATGCTCGGATTTTGACACAGACGACTGTAGGAACTCATTGCGTAAAGATCGAAGTGTCGTACGAACATATGAGTTTTAAATTGAAGTGTTGTAATCGAATTAAGAAACAAAAAAGTCTTTCTCAGAGTTCGTTTTTTTTATTTCAGCTCTACAAGGTTACAACCCTGGGTAATAAATTAATTGAATATATTATAGAAAGAGCCTATACAAATATAGATCACGAAAATCCATTACATTAGAGTATATATCACAATATATCGCTTCTCACGATTGGAGGACGTTTCGACCTTATTGTAATTGTCCGGGTTACGGTTCGAATAGAAAAGAGCCTCAGGTTTACAGCTATACATACCATAGACATAGGATCGTATTTGTATACGATTTGTAGACGAACAAAGTCTAGAAGTATACAGAAGCAAAAGTTATTTATGTGTACATAAAACTATGTGTGCATGAATTGTTGTTGTTCAAATAATAGATTATGAAAAAGTTTGTCGACCGAACCCGTGCGGCTTATACTAGTCTAGTACACACACTAGTCCAGTACACGTGCGAGAACTATTTGGAAACATTATACTGCTCTGAACTATAGAGAAAACGCTTCCTTTCTCTGAACAGCCAGAACACTACCTAATCGGACATTCGATCTCTTAAATTAGCGGCCATTTTGACGTTTTTGTGCTCATGTAGATTTTACAAAAATACGTTCGAAGGAACAATTACTGTACTTTATCGTCAATAGTGGAGTAGACTACATATGGAATTATAATATATCGAATCTATAATTTTTAGGACACAACATTAATTTAGTATTTATTTGTTTTTTTTTTTAATATATTATATACCTACGTACCAAGTTTGGTCATATACTCTTTTTATTTCCTATTCATCTATTATAGCCATCTAATTATGTCATTAATAGCCATAAATCTATTATTCGAATTCATTTTGAAAATCGATGATATATTTAGAAAAAAAAATATGTTTATTTAAGACTAGAGAGATTCCGATAAAGCGATACGGGGGAAAATGGCGCGGAATTCCTTTTTGAGACCAAAAAGTTTTTAACGTAGAGGAAAATCACAATAAATATGACTACAAAATTAGTCACATTTATTGTAATTTTCTTCTTTAAGTATTGTAAGTTTGACAATATATATATATCGTTTTACAATTTTATTACTCCTTGAGTTATAGACGTACAAAGAAAATTAAGAAGGAAATTCTAAATGAATCATCTGAACATCTAAACATCTGGACCATCAGCAGACATAACTTCATTACAGTTTTATAAAATATAGATGGCTCGAAAATCAGTTATTGTAATTTAAATATTGAGTCGATGAGAAGCACTGAACAGTTTTTTTTTTTACAAACAGTAATTTTAGTATAAAGTAAAGATATTATAATTTTTGTTTATATATCTAGAGACAATTTACGGTAAAAAGAAGAGAGACATTTTTTGTGAAAGCATTTTTAACAACGTTATTCAAAAAATAATGAGTTCTACCTTGATGTCAGTATCAATTTTCTTAGTCACATGCAATTTGAGAAAATACTCTCGATTATCTGTTACTCGAAGTATTTCGGTATAAAATGCGAAACGTGTAGGTACATAATAACGGAGAAAATGGCGTCTCTACACGATATACACAACCAACCGTTCACATTTTCAAAGACAATTAATGTCAGCGCGGAGGCCGCAAAGAAAATGTCTTATCGAATAATATTCATTAAACCTTTTTATTTGCTTTGTTTAGTTCTTTCTAATGGCATTTTTTTCTTATTTCGTGACGGGTAAATATTTATTTTATGATAGTTTTTAATAGAGTCTCTACAACATCACTTTTAGGAGCTCACAAATATCTATAGAATTTTGTTTGAGAAGTGTGAAATGCACCATGTGATGTTTTTTCTTAGATACCTACACATGGTGACGTATATACTTTTGTAAGTAAATAATGATATATACTGTAACATAAATTCAACTTGAAATTTGTAAGATACGATTATAATAAGGGGACAACAATAACTAAAACATATTATTTGGTGATGGTTTTTAAGTAACTTGTTCAATTTTTGTTTATCCTTATCCGCCTGCAATGAGTTATAAAATTTAAGTAATTTTTTATGTTACAATATTTATAAAGCATATTTTATTAAAAATGTAACTGAAAATATTTACAAATTAAAAATAAAAGCTGATACCAAATTAAAAACTAATTTAAAACTAAAAATACCTAATAATAAAAAATACCAAAAAAAAAATTGTGTCTTGCGGCAAAGCGCCCAAAAGGCTGGTGATATTACCTCGCTGTATGGTAATACTTATTCGTTTCCTGAGATAAGCGCCAGCCCTACGGTCACCCGAAGCGTTGATCAGGCGCGCCAATAAATCGTGGAAAAGCCGACGCGTTTCAGGTACCCCTTGGTCCTGACATTTTCAGCAGCGGTCGCGGCCGCACGAGCGACTGCTGAGGTCGGCTGTATGTGGGACGCCACCAGCGTATCAACACAAATGGCGTCCCACACCAGCGACCTCCCATGTTTCCAGGGAACGACGGTCATGTCGTCGGGTCTCCTGCCGTCGTCGTCACGTACAATTCCGTTCGGCTCCAGTAGGACCGGTACGTTGAAGGAGGCAAGAGCCCGACGGATGATGTCATTAATGCAGCCATGACGCGACAAAAAAAGTAAATGTTATACAATGGTATCTTTTATTATTCGCTTAGGCGGGTATGAAACAAAAAAAAACATTATTTGGCGCCTTCCACATGGCACAAACAAAATTTTATAGATTATGGAGCTTGTTTTTCGCTTTTCAGTTACTTATATTTTACGCAGTCAGTTTTCTCATTTTTTTTTAATTACTGTTCATTTTTTCTTTAAAGTAAATCACTAAATTTTACTAGTGTTTTCCATCCGCTTAGGACTACATAAGCTTGACCTCTTTCTTTGATAAGATCAACAACTGGCCGATCAAGTCCTTATTATACGTTAAACTTACTTTTTTGGATACTGGGTCAAAATGGTACCATAAAAATATTCCAACATTATAATATAAACTTTTGGTATCCCTTAGATCAATGTATGGAGAGCCACGCCCAAATAATTTAGTTTTCATAGTTCCTGCGGAATTGTTCCGGCAGTTCCTAATCCTGTTCGTGGAATTTCATCAGGAGTGATGGGAAGTTGTTAGAGATATAAGGGTACGACTTATAGACTGATGGACAGGACGAAATCATAAGGTTTCTGCTTTTGCCATTTGGCTGCGAACCTTTTTATTTTGGTTATACGTGCAGATGAACCAACCATATACATTATATACATAATGTACCTATATGTTGAATGTGTAAAAAAGCCAATTTTATATGCTTGTGTGTATGACTGAACATACCACAGACATTCCTCACGTCATACTAAGCATGTACTGACCGTCTATGTGTACGTGAGTCATAACCGAACAGTTAGGTGATATTATCTCCACCTATGTATATAAGTATAACACGTAATTCTTAAAAAATACACCAGTAAACTCGTACTTAACTGTTTTTCTATTAAAAAACAGTGATTCGTTGAATTTATAAATGCAAAATCGGAAAGCTTATTCTTTGCTATTTCAAAAGCCATTATAATCATTTCAAATCCTTTGAATTGATTACATATATTTTTTTACAAACACCTACGAGTAGAATACGCCAACCGAGAAAATTTTAATTCGATTCCGATTCGTTCACTAGGACTTTTATTTTCTTCTGGATATGCAAGTTTTTTTTTTTTGTCACATGGCGTGAAACATACTCTAATGATGCCTGTGAAAAGACTATCTTTTTGCAAGAAAAACGAAAAAATAGTACTAGACGAATAACCCCCTCGATTTTGCCTACTACAAACTTTTTTAGCGTTCAACCTTATTAATCTAGCTACGAAGTTTGCCCATCCGTTCATTTGTCGGGGTCTCATTAATCATTCGTGGGTCGTAGGCGAAAATTACTAAATCAAAATTAACGCTTCAAGTTTTAATTACAATTTATATGGAATTGTCGTCAATTACAAATGATTTTGTTTTTGTTGAATACTAGTTAAAATATAGTAAAAATTTATTATTAAAATGGGTAAACTGCTTGCCATTATACATATGTTTTCAGATGAGAGTAAGCTTTCCCAGATTAAATAAAAAAATTTCAGCCTAAACATTAATGCTACGTACTATATATATATAGTATATTTACTAAATATATTCATTGAAAGTACTTTCGGGTAAATTGTATTTAAAACAACACAGAATGACAAACTATAACTTCTTTAAGCAATGTTGCTATATTGTTACGTACGTTAAGCTAATTATATATGCATATAATTATATAGTAGATTCGCTTAAAAATCACAATATAGGCTAAACGTTAGCCCGTTTCTTATCATGAACTTTTTCATTTCACTACCTAAACGAAAGAACAATGTATTTACATCATGTGTACATTTAGAAAGCTAATATATAAATTTCCGATACTATCGAAGATAAGATAATGAAATTTTCAGAAATTTCCATGTCTGACACAAAAAATTATCACTTATGAAAAAAAAAATTTTACCAAAAAAATTTGTTCTAATACTATAGTTTATTCCTTGTACGTTGTTTATTTTATTTGTATAAACATTTAGTTAAACAACAAATAGTCATATATAACAATTTCCCTTACTCTATTCGTATAATCACGTGATGTGCTGGAAAATATCAACTTTTGTTAGAAACTTGTTATAAAATGTGCAAGAATGCTGAAAAAGTTATTTTTGCATAATTTGTGGAAAACATACAAACATCATTCGACTGACCGGTTGGCCGAGTGGTTACAGATCGTAACTGCTGAGTTGAGGGTCACGGGTTCGATTCCCACCCGGGACGAATATTAGTGTGCATGAACATGTCTGTTTGTTCCGTGTCTGGGTGTAAAAGTATCTATATATGTATATATTATAAATAAATAATATTTAAGTATATATATCAGTTCTCTTGTAGGTACCCCATAATACGAGCATAATATTTGCTTACTTTGGGACTAGATGGCGTTTTGTGTAATGTCACAGATATTATTATTATTATCTTCAAAACGTAAAGGAGAAGGAACGAGGAATTCTGAAATTTACTACTTCAAGAAGATTTTCAGAATTGATGTAACCATTTGTGATTTTGTATCCATGTATAGTAAATAAAAATATTTTAGAACAAAAACGCAGGAGATTGTTTTCGCACTCTCTTAGTAGATTCTTAAGCAGATTTCACTATTGTTACACGACATAAAAAATGAAAACAAACACAGTAGAATGAGTACACACACATACATTGCTACATAGAAGATTTTTTGAAAAAAAATATCTATTTATGTAAAGTTTTCTTCCAATCTAAACGCTGAAAAATTAATTTCAAGACATGAATTTTGGAGAGACCTGGTTTCAATATTTTACATAGATCAAAAACTAAAAAAGCTATTAGTGAAAACCGCAAGTGAAGTCGTACCTAAAGCAAAGTGTACGATGTAGGTAACCATTAAAATGCAAAACGCGTCGGAAAATATTGTCAGTCACGCGAACATAATTAATCCCGTAGGTACACCTAAATTGAAATGCTTGTCATATGGGAACGGCGCAACGAACTCTTTTATCGTGAAAGGTTTTAGTCAGTGAATTTAGAATAAGCGTGAAATACCTACTTGTATCATGTTTTACGTTTGTATCGAAATTTATACCCGCTCAAATCATTTGATACACACTCAAACTTGGCGAGTGTTTGCAAACTATTTTTTTTTATTTTACATGTATCCATACATGTCAAATCAAGCAAACTTTAAGCCAAACTTTAAGTCAAATAAAGCCAATCAAAGAAACTTTAAGGCAAATATTTTATTGTACACTATACCCTTCAGTTAACGCAGCGTTTGGGAATGTAGTTACAATTAAACAAGCAATAATTTGGCGATCTACTACCAGTTTTTTAAAATTCCGAACAAATTTTCAAAAAAGCTAAAACAATACACAATAAGACGACTTTTCACAAAAAAATACGAGTTGAAATTAATTCTTTGGTGCTAGTTTACATTCCTGTTAATTTATTCACCTTTTTTTTATTTTCTAATTAAAAGGCGGGCGTAAGAAAGAACAAAACAGAAACACTTGGTGATTTATGATACAAGAAACGGTACAAAATGTAAATTAATAATATTGTTACGGGCTACTGTTTTGGATATTTGGGATGCACTAAAACACTAATTTTAGTTCACTCTATTTTATTACAAGACCAAATCACAAAATAATTTAAAAACAAAAAATTTTGAACACAAATTACACCGTTATATCACTCCGCACATCGCAACACACTTGACTTATTTACAAAAACCGTCGCGTTTGACTCTGATCATCGCCTTAAATACTTATCTCCCCTCCACGAGTCAGACGTTGCAAATATTATAATTCTCGAACATATAATTTATCAATTACATTTCTATTTTTAAAGCTTACTGGAAGTGGGAAAAATGTAAGTGCTGGCATCTAATAAAAATGTACCTTGATTTTTCGAAATATCAAGACGTATTTCTTTGTACAAGACCGTGGGAATTTTCTCGCACGTGCGTGGCGCCAGAGAAGCGCCGGCGCCTCTCTTTGTCTTGTGTGCTTCTTCCGTCTTAAAAATGAATTTATTTTTTTCAAATCATGGAATTTAATTCACTATATGGATTTTTCTGTTCTATTGAATGACCGTGGGAACTTTTCGAGTGAGTCACCATGACCTGTCGATGTGCTATTATAGATAGGCGTCACAATATTAATAAAACTCTAGGAGTTCCCGTATGTTCTAAATATCGAAAATAAATTGGACATTTAAATGATACACGTAAATAACTAGGTAATTTATTACGTTAATAATATTAATTAGTTTTAGTTTAGTTTAGTTTAGTTTACTTACTAATTAATCTATATATCTATATTAATAAAATTGGAGTGTCTGTCTGTCTGTCTGTCTGTCTGTTTGTTCCTGCTAATCTCCGAAACGGCTAAACCGAATTCAATGAAACTTTGCAGATATGCAGAGGGCATTACCGCGGGTAACATAGGGTACTTTTTATCTGTCTGTCTGTCCATCTGTCTGTCTGTTTGAGCTGATCTCAGAAACGGCTGAACCGATTTCAATGAAACTTGGCAGACGTGCAGAGGGTTTTATCATGGGTGACATAGGCTGCTTTTTGTTTTTCTGTCTGTCCGTCTGTCTGTCTATTCGAGCTGATCTCCGAAACGACTGTACCGATTTCAATGAAACTTTGTAGACGTATCTATGTGACCACGTGACCAAATTTTTAAATGCATATATTTTCGAAACCGTCAATCCTAGACCTATCGTGTTGGTACTCAAACTTGATGTTTTGACGAGATCTATGTGACCACGTGACCAAATTTTTTAATGCTTATATTTTCGAAACCATCAATCGCAGACCTATTGTGTTGGTACTCAAACTTGATGTTTTGACGAGATCTACGCGACCCTGTGACCAAATTTTTAAATGCTTATATTTTCGTAACCATGAATCCGAGACCTATCATGTTGGTACTCAAACTTGATGTTTTGACGAGATCTATGTGACCAAGTGACCAAATTTTTAAATGCTTATATTTTCGAAACCATCAATCGCAGACTTATCGTGTTGGTACTCAAACTTGATGTTTTGACGAGATATGTGCGACCCTGTGACCGAATTTTTAAATGCTTATATTTTCGAAACCATTAATCCTAGACCTATCATGTTGGTACTTAAACTTCAAGTTTTGACGAGATCTATGTGACCACATTACCAAATTTTTTTGTCTGTCTGTCTATTCGAGCTAATTTCCGAAACGGCTGAACCGATTTCAATGAAACTTTACAGATATGATAAAAAGATTAACAGGAATGACATACAATACTTTTTGTTTATCTGTCTGTCTGTCTTTCCGTCTGTTTGTTCGAACTAATCTCCGAAAGGGCTGAACTTATTTAAATGAAATTTTTAAAGATGTGATTAAAAGATTGTCAGGAGTGACATACAATACTTTTTAATTTTCTGTCTGGCCGTCTTTCTGTCTGTTTGAGCTAAACTCTAAAACGTTTAAACCAATTTTCATGAAACTTCGCAGATGTGAAAAGACGTGTGTGAGGAGTGACATACGCAACTTTTTGTTTGTTTGTTTATCTGTCTGTCTATCGATGTAGTTCAAGCTAAACTTTTGAAGATTTTAATAAAACTATGCAGTTATTAAAAATAGGTTGTCAAGAGTGATAAAGGAGGTTATCAAGAGTGACACAAGTTGGTTTTTGTCTATGTGTTTGTCTGTCTGTTTGTTAGGACTAATAATCGAAACAACTGATCCGATTTTACTGAAATTTTGCAAATATAAAGAAGGCGTTGTCAAGAGTGAAAAGCAATTTTTTTACATACATATAGAAAATCGTAGTGTCTGTTAGTCTATCTGTCTGTTCCAGTTAATCTCCAAAACATCTAACTGATTTTAGAACCGATTTGTGGGATGGCTATTCTTCATGCTAAAATGGCTAAATGGATTTTTATGAAATTAGGTATAGAGATTTCTTAGGCACTTAAGTTTCTGATGTTCTAGAAAGTGTTACAATGTTCTGGAGCGTCGCGTTCCTTTAACTGTCCCAGTACAACGCGAGCGAAGGCCGCGGGCGGAAAGCTAGTTAGTAATATATACTCTTTCAACTATGATATATTTGTAGTCGAATTTTTCGTTGACTATGATTTTGTTTCGATTTTGTACCTTATCATTTGTGTGACTTAAGATACACAATGGCTTCGCCCGCTATAAAAAGGCAGCTGAAGCATTAGTGTGCGTTCTCGTCGGCAGCCGCCTTGGTCCAACGTAAGGTACCAGTTGTGTGCGCGAGACCGAGACAGGCGACAAGGAGAAGAGACAGAGACGGGTCTCTTGTCGTTTAGGCGTACGCGTTTCTGTACATACATGTTGACGAACGCGACCGCGACAGGCGACGGAGACATAAGACGCGAGACCGTGCGTGCGCTACCGGTTCGGACTAGTAGTGTCGCACGACAGCAATGCGAAGGAAGTCCGTGTGTGTTTATCTTTTAATTATTTTAAACAATTGGTTGTTTTATTTCCTCGAAAATACATCCTGAATAAATCTTCAAATTACAACTAATTTTAAATAAAAGAGAAAATGATGCTTCTTCATTTCGACATTTGTATAATGAATTAAAAGGTTTTCTACGTAATTTATTGAATGCGTAATACAAAAGTAAATCTTCATCTTCCTCCTCTTCTATTAAACGTTTTAAAACCATGGCACACGTGCGCTTTTGAAGAGTCATTTTGTATACTGACGTGTGTCTTTTGTTGCTTATCTCTGTCTCGGGAGCATCATTTCGACCACGAGACCACTAATTTGGTCGCACATATCATTTTGCTGTCTTGGTCTTGTGTCTCGGTCTCGCGTACACAACTAGTACCTTAACGATCGTTTGAGGTTCTTTTGGCTCTATGTGAAAGTGCATCTACATATTTGGCTGACGCTAATAAAGCTATTACCACAATTTACAGTGAGGCGTCCTCTGATGAAGTTACTACACCCTCTCACAGCCCACATTGTTAGCTACGCGAGTCGGTAAATCGTTGATGTTGTCCGGGGTTCAAGCAACCCCTACCAATTTGTTCGCTCGACTTCCAGCCTTGGATTTGCTTACATTTGATGGAAAACAAGGAAACGATACAAAATGCAGATTGATAACATATGATGCAGATAGATAAATATCGAATTAAAACTGGGCATTTAATTATACACGTAAATAACTAGGTAATTTATTACGAATTACTAATATTCAAATCCCGGAAATATATTTACGTATATTATTTTTCACGTCTCGTTGGCTAATTTCTGAGATAGGTGTGGCTGTTTGACCAATTGTTTTGTCCGGCTCACATTAGAATAGACGCATGTGATCGCATTTAAATGCCACCCACAATACATTTCTAATCTGTTCTGGTTTTCATCGTTTTAACATAGTTAAATAACAGCAATGTATTTAATTTCACTAATTTTACCTTGATATGTAGTACGTCGTCTTCTAATTTGTTTTAAACGTTTGTCTTTTTCGAACACGGTCTGCTAGTCCACGTATTGCTGATGATATATTGAGCACAGATCCAAAACTTAATCTTTGGTGTCCACTTATTAATTAGGTATCACAGGCGCAAAAATTTCATGTGAAAACATAGTATTCCGATCTCATAATCTAACATAATTAGTATAGCGTGTCTATTTTGCAAAGTCCACCGCGTTGTTTTGATTCACAGTGTTTATTATCAATTTTTACATTTCTAAAGCGATTATTTCGACTTAGTTTGAATATGTTTTGTACTTATCTTTCATGCTGACTTAGGTTTAAAACAGTGCATATAACATAAACAGTGGGTGATGTCACAATGTTCGTCAAAAACGTTTGGTCGCCCTCAGTCAACGAACTCGAACTGGAGGATTGCAATTGTTTGTGCTTCGACTCAACCATCACCACGACCACCATCACATCTCTGTACTGGTGGGCATCAAACACGCCCTTCCTTTTATGGATCCGTCTGATTTCCTCAAATCGTCACAATTCACAATAAAAATATTCAACAATAGAAAAATCCCTATTGTAAATAACGATATTATATCCTGGATTCGTACGCTGACGACGAATGTAGCTCAGACTAGTAACCATAAAAATAGAAAATGAATAGTACCGATGCTCGCGTGGTACATAAGTGAATCAAATGATTCACTTACAAAACAGATTTGTGGGCATTTGCCCACAAATATTTACCTACAACGCGTCGCAAAGCCCCTGCAAAGCCGCAGCCCGTTTAAAGCCTGTGCACCTAGAAGGGGTTGGCTCTTTATATGATAAATTAAATATTTTAGGAAATTAAGTATCTGATTTACGAATGTCTAACATTTCAAAAAGATGCCTTCTTAACAGTTTTTTTTTTTTTTGTTTATTCTTTGAATATTAACTTTTATGAAGTAGTGCGTTCGTATGCTCATAACAGCTATTAAATTTAATTAGGTTAATCTACAAGAAAACAGGGACTTGGTAACAAATGGTCTACAGCATCGAGTATATCCAGAAATATTTGTTCACCGGCCAGCGTCGATGTCTAAGACGAACTTTTCAAGTTTTAAAAAATATTTTCAAGATCTCTATGTGGTCCACGAACTCAGTGAGGGGCCATAATGAGATTGCCAAACTGTTAGTATTTATTCAAAGATTTAAATTTTAGAAAATAATTTATTATCTTTCACGTTTTTGCAATATAGCATTGAAGAGAGACTTTTACTAATATAATGTAATAATAATAATAACGTATACATGGCAGGAACGTCTAGGCCCCAAACTAAGCATTAGCTTGTGTTTTGGGTACCAAGCGAAGACACCACATACACATAACAACCAAGACCCGGTACCAGTATCGATATTCATCAAATAAATACTGACCCGACCTGGGATTCGAATATCTGTGATATGTCTTCGCAATTGACATAAACCCAAGTTTATGCCTTATTAAATTTTTTTAAATGGTTATTACATTTGAACACGGCACAATAATTAATACAGCGAGCGTCGTCGCTTTATTTCAATTTATATAGAAACGTTGTTACCACGAACATGCAAACAAATTATCAGTTTTATTTTACGAAAACCGGTCAAGTGCGTGCCGGACCACATTCAGTGAAGGGTTTCTTGTCGGGATGATCATCAACACTTGATGTTCAAATAATATGTTTAAAAACAAATATCTCAAAACCAACTCAATATATCTTATTTAAACTAATTTTGGTGGAAATTATAATGGTTCCTTCCTTTTTTTGCCATGTGGCTATGGAACCCTAAAAAAATAATCATAAATCGTAACTTTAAATTCTGTCATAAATTAGAATAAGGTTAGGCCCATTGACAAGGCTACGCATACTCCCGAAATTAGTAGGTATTTAGCGCTAGCTCGGCACCAGTGTTTCGCGTTCATGCGAGTCTCAGTATTTCTTATTCTTAAGCCCATAGATAACTTAAGCCGTAACCTTGCCAGGGCAGCACCTCCGTTCATATAGGGGAGAGTCGACGACATTATACTGCCGTTTTAATCGTACCGCCGCGCCGCTTGATTTCCTGCTGGATATTGTTTTTTTTTTTGCATGAACAACACTGACCGATGCCTTTACAGTACTACCAACTGCTAACAATTTTGTCATAGCGGTCGTCGTATAAACAACGGCTCAGTGAAAAAAAAAACGTGCTGTATTACTTATTTTTTTGTTTGCGTTTGAAGAATTTAACTCGCCAAAAGTAAGTTATTATGAAATTAATTACTGCATTTGATTATACCTATATTTAATAAATTTTAGATATATCTTAGAACAAACCCGCTGAGTTTTGCGATGATGCCGGTATGTTAAAGTATTAAAAATTTGTCTGGTTCGTTAAGTCGGCACCGCTGAATTATACCGATAAGGTTTGGGCTATCAGATATAACTGGTATTGTTTTTAATGAAAGAAAATATTATTATCAGTTAACATTTAAGCTCAACTTTTTCTTTAAAAGTGAAATTAAGTAATCGCAATTTGTAATTCTTTTCTGTACTTTATTATTTTAAATTTTATTTTATTTTATTTAATTAAATTATATTATTTAAATTAATTTGAATAAAAAAAAATAATGTAATAAAGTTGAACTGTTTGTTTTTTTGTTTGAACGCGCTAATCTCTGTAACGACTAGTTCAACAGATTTGAAAAAATATTTTTGTGTTTGATAGCCCAATTCTTGACGAAAGTTATAGATTATGTAACATTACACCGCGAGTATTAGGCATGTATAATTTAAATTTAACGCAGGTGAAACCGTGGGACACAGCTAGTATTTTATAAATGTAATTTTCCTGAAAAAAATTATCTCATCAAAAAAAAATCTAATCTGATTATTGATTTCAGGAATGTTTATTGTGGTATTTATTTTTTTTTTGTTATTATTGAGATTTATGGTTAGTATTAAAATAAAATTTATTGTGTGGTGGTTGAAATTTGTTTAACTTTGGAGTTAGTGTATTTTATTTGTTATTTTTACATGATTATGGTTTATTTTTTACTATGGTACGATTTAAATACCATTGGTACAATTTTATAAACTAGTCAAGTAAATCGTGCCGATCGTAGACTTCCACAAAAATAGATTTTTCTTCTCTCCTTTACAAGGCTAGGATTTTGCGTGGAGAAGAGAATCATAGGCAAAATATTAGCCTTTGTTATCTTTAATACAATACTTTCGTACATGTTTTCATCGACTAGATATTTCAGCGTTTTTAATATAATAATTTTTTAAATAAATAACTTTGTATAACGGTAAAAACTCACAGAAAGGTTACTTATTAGTCTTGAATTTCCCTCCATGCTTTCAAAACGGATTTATAAAGCGCCAGACACCATCGTCAAAACAGTTTTACTGTACACTTAGTGTTTATGTTGCACCATAAATTTATACTCACAAAATCATAGTATCTGTCTGTCTGTTCGGGCCAAACTTCATATAAAATATACACATATGTAACGAAAGGGAGATTAATTGTCAGTTTTGACCTCGGGGCATACGGATGACCGAGGTACTTATGTAAACGTTTATTTAGGATCGGTTACAGAAACTTCCAATTTCCATAGAGTGAATATTGTGGTACTGAGTATCGTAACGAAAACTTTGACATTGCGTTTTTCAAATTTTTGTCTGTCTGTTTGGCCGGGCTGTCTACGAAACGGCTGAACTATTTTATTCTTTTCATTCCGGAAATATATAGGGTTCTTGCGTAAAGTTGTGAAATTGTAGAAAATGTCTCAAGAAAACCACTCAAACGAAGTCGCACAGGCTATAGAATAAAATTTAAAAACTTAAATGTTAGAGAAGCGAAAAAAAATACCGAATTATTGAAACGCTTTAAAAAATAATCACATAAAACTCTCATACACTGCAATTTCCACTAAATTAAAAAAAAAATATGATAAATAAAACACATATAGTTGCGTAGTTTTTGGAAGAAAAAAGATTTATTTATTTATCTTATATTTACCATCACATCCACAAACACAAATTCACACCCATAGACTTTCACTCTACTAAACTACTAAAAGGATTTTTGATTGTAATACTTTTTTTTAAATTTATTTATTAAAAAAGAACATTACAGAAAGTCTTATGAATTACAAATCACAGTATTCTAAAAAGTAAAGTTGCTTTTCAGAATACTGTAATTTGTAATTGTAATGTTATTTAATTAAATGAAAAGTAATGATAATATTTTAATTATACTAAATACTTGGTTTAGGTTGCTTTGCTTATTTATAAATAGCATGAACTGTAATGATAACTGAAACTATTCTAGCTCCGCGCGTGACAGGCTTTGCCCAATTTTGCTCATAAATAAAATTATTTCATTAGATTTTTAATTAAACTGAGTCTGAGTTTCTAAAATTAACAGTAATAATTTAAGAAGCAATGCTAATAACAGTAATTTGCTGGGCTCGACCCCTTCCGTTGTAGGAATGAATGAAAAATCTTCATTGATTTTCATGAAGGCGCCAGGTAGAATCACCCTGGTTTACTGTTCCAATTGACTGGTAAGCCGAGCGCACAAATGAAGTGGCAAACACCAGCTAACTGACTCTCATATTTTCAAAAATATTATTAACTAAAGGAAAAATAATTATTTCCGGCGAACGTGACAAGAATTCAATGCCACGAGGAAAATAATTTTGCACCCGACTTAAATATTCTGTTTTCACTACTCCACAAGGATAGTATATAAATACGGGTTTAAAATGTAGTGAAGTTGAAGAAATCACAAATATATATATAAATGTGCTGCACAAATGGGTTTTTTCTTCTTAATACGTTTTTTATGCGTACAACAGTGGTATGGCGACCTTGATGCTATAATAAGATGTTTACAAAAGCACACGAGACGACGCACCACCCACGTGGGATATTAGACTTTTGCGTTCACTCGTTTTAATTTTAGTGACGAATAATTTTTGATATAACAACATGGCGTGCTTTGGGCTGGTAAAGCTGTTGTAAGCTTTCTTGTAAGCTTATTGTGCTAACGTCAATAAATGCTTACTTCCATTCGAAGTAACTGACTTATGATAAAAATCGTGTGAAGATTTTTTTTTTCTGGTGATAATAAAAGTCTCATACAACTCTTTTTACTCGAGTGCGCGAAGGGTAATTTTTTTCGAGTGTGTGTATGTTTGTATGTATCTTAAATATTTCTTTGGCACATCCCGTAGCCTAAACGACTTAATGGATTTGAACATAAAGATTCGTCTTAATTGTCGAAATGGAATAGGGTATATCATATTTCAATATGGCTTCTGCGAATCACAAAAGAGAGGGCAATAAAGATTTTTTTTTTGTTATTACAACAACATGGATATCAAATAAAAGTTAGTAAATAACCGATTCTAAATATATAATACTATTGATACTGAAAAAAAAAACACGGTCTCTGTGGATACCTATTCTTCACGCTAAAACGGCTGAACGAATTTTGATGAAAGAACTTAATTCAATATTGCCTAACACTATTAATTATTTGTTTAAAAATAAAAAAACGGTCCGTTTACAAGATCTATATCAAAAATAAAGTTACACGAAAATACCTTTAATTTCGATCTTGTGATTTTCTATTCAGCGAGGTTTGATACACACTGAGAATAAAAAGTAGTGAAATTGCGATGGAGTAGATCAAAAAAAGATCAAACATCTAATAGACGCAGCGAATTCATATGAAATCAAAATAAAATAGTTGGTATTTGCTATACATTATTACAAATGGTGCTATACTGAATCGATAACTATATATTATTTTTCACTATAGATGGCGAGATCACTATAACTGTTTCATTAAACTTTAACTGCTTAATTTGTTAAAAATTTTTGTTAAAAAAATTATAAGTTTTCGAACATGTTACGTGTATTATTTTGGAAAAATATGTATTGTTTGAAATAAAAACATTTGAATGCAACCATGCGACGTATAAAGATGGCGCCACATGTATATGTTTTAAAATGGTTTTAATTTATATGTCAAATACCCCGCTTTATATAAATATTATATATAATTATATATAAATAATAATAATAATATATAATAATAATAATATATATAATTATATTAGAAAATATTATATTTCACAAATAATTTTCAAAACATACTAGATTTTCAGAGACATGCGTTACAATTTGAGGCAACTTGTAGTTAAGTAATAATATCTTAGGTCAATTGCGGCGCAATTAGCAGTGCCCTTTAGTACGAAGGTACGAAAACACAAGACCAATTTCATCTCGAAAAAGTACACGGTTTCTGCGGGATATCTATGCGTCACGCTAAATCAAAAATTTTAAAAACCTACAATGAAAAATATTAAGTTACAAACATTCCTAGAATATCTCAGTGTCCTGGAACTTCTTGTCTTCTTAGAGGTTCCAGTATCACTGTGTAGTCCACGCGGGTAAAAAACTAGTATTCATTTATTGAACTACATTGATGTTTTATTTCATTTTAGGTGCGTCACTATGTGCCGCTGGCGGAGCTGGTATGTCACGGTGGGCCTCCGATGACGTAGGGCGCCGCGCCTCCGATGCCGTTGGCCAGCATGCCGCACGACGCCGATGAATATTGTGTGCCCGGCGCCAACAGCTTCAACCGCGCCTATAGCCGCCTACACGGCTACATAGCCCTCGTCATCTGCGTCGTAGGATCTGCCACAAACTCCATCAACATCGCAGTACTCAGCCGCCGCGAAATGACCAGCACCACAAATTCCATCCTAACTGGTCTCGCCGTTGCCGATCTACTAGTCATGCTAGAATACATCCCCTACGCCCTCCACATGAACATCAAGATCGGACCCGAGCTCAATAAGAACACGTACGCTTGGGCCGTGTTCGTCTACTTCCATTCCATCTTCAGCCAGACCTTCCATACGATCTCCATCTGGCTGGCAGTGACGCTCGCCGTTTGGCGGTACGTGGCCATTGCCTATCCCCAAAAAAATAGAACTTGGTGCAGTAAGAAGAACACGACACTCGCCATTGTGAGCGCCTATGTGATATGCCCGGTCTTGTGTCTGCCCATATATTTCGCAATGAACATAGTGCCAAGTGAGGTGACGTCTCAGAACAATTCTGAGTTCGCGGAGGAGATGGCCCTACCGCAGAATCGGACCGTGTACGTTCTAGAGATGTCCAAGAACGTGGAACTAGTGACGGCGATCATGTGGATTTACAGTGTTATATTAAAACTAGTTCCAAGCATAGCTTTATCTATTTTAAGTTCATGTCTGATATCTAAATTAACTACAACTGAGAGGAGGAGACAGAAACTTTTGAAGAGGTCTACAATCGTCCCAAACGAGGTGAGGCAAAAATAATACAGCTTTATTATACCGAACCACGAAAAAGGTTATGAAAGTGTTTTTAACATCCACTTTAGTGGATGTAAAATAGAATATTTTAGAATCAAGGAAATATTTGATTTAGTATTATTTAAAAATTTAAATAACATAGTTTGTCAATTGGCAACTCGGTAATCGTAGTTACGAAAAACACCGGTCGAGCTTGTGTTTAGCGTGCACTAACGTAAGGTTCCGTAGCATGTACTATAAACAATCGAATAATACAAAATTAAGTATGCTGCTAACTAAAAATTGTGATTATCACAAAATCATATTAACATCTGTTCGAAATAAATTAAAAAAAAATCGTAACTTCTCTACAGACATACATAGCGGTTTCCATAAGACATCTATTTGAGAAATTTCATTTGAATTTCATAGATGTAAATAGTATATCTATACAAAAACTGTCACTGTCTAACAAACCGATTTGTATATTTTCTGTGTGCTGCCATCTAATATTTATGAGGTAAGAAACTTGGATTGTTTATATGAAGTCCCCTCTCGTACAAATATGTTGAATCTTTATCCTTAGAAACAATGGAGTTGAGACCGAGAAATGAACATGTAACAGACAACGCACATTAGACTGACAGATATAACGAAATTACAAGGGTTCCGTTTTTTTTTTTCGTATTTGGTTGCAAAATCCTAAAAACCGTTCCTTCACTGTTGTAAACATTACATTGTTCATCAGCTTTATTTATTACAGACGAAGAGTGTTTGCAATGAATCTTAGTTAGCCTGTCGTGTCTAATGAATATATACAACACAAATTCGTTAGTTCCCTTTACTGAAATCAACAGTGAGGTAATGTGATGTTTTGTATCAATGGAAATCCTGGTAACTAGGAGATTCCGCGAATCGATTCTAAACCTTGTTTGTCTAAATCACAAATATCGATTTATAAATCAATCTATCCCAAAACACTGGTAATAAAAATATTTAGACGAGATATTGTTGGGGAATAATATTGTTAACGTGCTAGTTTTACATATTATTCATCATTTGTTCATTAAATTCAAATTCAAATTTTTTTATTTAATTTAGGAATGCATACATTTTCCTATTAAAGGTCAAGTTTGCTGTCACCTCTTAACAATAATCACATTATCAGTCGATTTAAGAAATGGTTGCAACAAATAATCAAATACAAAACAAATTAAGCTCATTACTATATTGAGGCCGAGTATTGCCTCAAATCCAAGCCCCTTTATCACTGAAATCTTCATTAATAGTGTAATATGCTTAAAAATGATGTAATTCACGTAAATAATAATTAATTATGTAAATAAGAAAGCTATACACATAAGCCCTTCAAAGAGCTTGAATCCAAACTTGAACGGAATAAAGGTATTTATTATACATACATTTTCGATGCTCTCAGAGAGTTATTGGAAAAACTATAAAAATAAATATAAAAATGTGTTTATTAGCATTGAAATAATTTTTATTGGCTTTTGTATTTAAAGTACCTATCTGGATACGGCTTATATAGTTAGATGAATTTTGCACTATCTAAATCACTCTTTATAAACTTTAACAGATCTGAAGATAGGTAATGAGTATCCCATGTTTTTTTGAGGTAAGCACTCCCTCGCACTGACACGTACATAGTTTGGTTAATAACTACTTAAACGGGTACGGAATCGCTCGAACCCAACTTTGACTCGGTGGGTGGGCTAACTTTTACTACAACATACATGTTACTTTACTTAAAGTTAATGTAGCATTTGTATTGTGTAGAATTTATTGGTAGGTTCACAAACTACTGTCAGTTTTTTACACGTCCACATCTATTTGGTGCGTGTACCAACGAATCGATAGATTCGATAGATCGATAGGTCCATGGTACAACTTTGATAAGGAGCCAAACTATTTTGTTATGATATGACTTCTCTTTCCTTCATTTAGTAGCATATTTTCTATTTTTAAATAAAAACTCAGCGGTTTCTGGGTACAACGTACAACTTCGAAAATGGGTCGGTCATTTTGCAGAACGAACGCCAGATGATTTCTTAAGAAATAAAGAGTCTTCATTAATGACGTAAGTGCTTGGTTAAAATAAAATTTACTGTAAATCGAATAAATTGTAATTTAAAATATTTACAAATCATAATAAACATGAGAATTCAAAATTAAGCATTCTTATCCTGACACCTCAGTATATTATTTCTTTAGAAATCACCAATAAGTATAGAATTCACCACTTATAAAAAAAAAATCTGTCTACTGCATTGACTGTTTAAAAATTTGTTTAAATATTTTGTTCACTGAACTGAATCGAAATCGTTAATTAATTAAATATGTATTTGTTGCCTAAGCGGTGAGTTACCTCTTAACAAAAAGTATATATTGTGTTGTTGAATCAATCTCAAATGCCACTTAGATATTAAAATCTTCTTGCAAATCCCAGTTAAATTTGAAGGACAGATCCATTATTCTCGTCTGCAAAGCCATCGGGCGACGGCGTGGGTGGCGCGATGACATGTCACAATGTCCATAAACATATACACTGTAAACGTAGGTACCCTAGGAAACCTCATTTTCACTAACGACAAACGGTTACTTAAAATACTTCCATATGTACACATTAAGATAGCGCTCACAAGTTTAATTTTAATTCGTAAAATTGCCCACCTTTTCGTTAATAGGGTGTAGGATGTGCGAACTCTGAACCTTCGTAAGCGAAAATGGAACGTGCTTTACTAAGTAACTTCGAAGTTATAATCACGATAGGTCTATTAAAAATAAATCTGTAACCTAAACATAAAATCTGATTTAGGTATGTAAATTTCATTTTTTTATAAAAAAATTAAAATCATTAGTAAATAGATAATTTTTATTTGCGATTACTTTTTCGTGTTAAACTGCAGATTTATTCGTGACCATATTGTACGTAGGTACATACCAACATACCATATGAAAAAAAAATTTCATATTAGGAATTTCTAAAAGTGCTATTTTATTTAACTGTCAAAACAAATCGCTGTAAACCAACTCTAAGAAAAAATTTACGGTTCGAACACAAAATAATTTTAGAAGACTAGCTCACCACACGCCGTGTTTATAAATTAATACACGTCACTAAAAACACTTACACCTTGTTTCCACCAAGTATAATACACTGTATTATACTGTCAGATCTATACTGTATCACTGTAGCATGCAGTGTATTATACTTGGTGGAAACAAGGTGTTACGAGTGCGACCAATCCTTCCATTGTTACCAACCAGCGATGAGAATGACAGTGATATATTCATTTCGGTTGTATATGGTTTGAACGTGAAAATAATGTCACGTGATATTCTATTTTTAAAAATAAATTATACGTTAATTTATTTTCTGTTGGCAGCTCGGGTTGACACGTACAAAACTTGACACGGTTTTCTGTTAATAGTGTATTAAATACCAAATCCTATATTTGGAATTTTTCCAATTCGTGATCCTCTAGTTTGTAAAAATTTGTTATAAATATAATTAGAAAAAAAAGAATGAAAAAGGAAGTAATAGAGTCGAAAAGGATAAACATATGTAGAAACGTCCAAAAAACTGAACCTATATTGTATTTCATGTCAATATCACTTTGACATACAAACACAATTAAAGTAGGTTAATATGCTTTTAATAATAATAATAATGTATACATCACAACAACGTCTAGGCCTCAATCTAAGCATTAGCTTATGTTTTGGGTACCAAGCGAAAACACCACATACATATAACAACCAAAACCCGGTACCAATATCAATATTCGTCATATAAATACTGACCCGACCTGGAATTCGAACCCGGGACCTCCAGCTTCGTAGGCAGGGTCGCAACCTACTGGGCTAAGCGGTCGTCACAATATGACAAAAAAAATTACGGTTATCAGTACCCAGGTTACAATGTAATTGATTTCTGTTATTCGAAACCTATACCTGACGTCTTATCACCCCCTAAAATTATTGTCAATTAAGGGAAACAAATTAAATACCTAATAACATAATTTTAATTAACAGGATTACCCAAATTAATAAAATTAAGAATTTCAAAAACGAATCTTCAATTTAGCTTTGGTCGTAATGTAGGGACGAATAATCTTTTTTTTTTTTATAATTCGCGTAATTAATCTTATTTTCATAATTATTATTTGGAAGAAATTCCTCAAGGTGAAGCAGCGTTAATTAGCTTCTATCCAATACTTTCCAGACGAAATTGAATAATTGCAAATTAAAAAAAGAATTATGTGCGCTGCTATAAGGTAAAAAAACTAGCAGTATCTGAGGTTGGGACTCACGGCGTGATTTTGATTTTACCCTCGTAGATTTAAAATATGAACGTTGATGGCTTAGTTTTTAAATCTGCGGTCTCTTTAGTATGTTTCAACCATTTCAACTGCGACCTCGACGGATGTGTGAATAAATGCGATTGAGTTCTTAGCCTGAGGTTATATACGTACTATAATAGTATGTCAAGCTATCATTGTTATTTATTTCCTCGTTAATTGTAGAAATTGGAGGGGAACGGGCCCTTTAGCTACCGGTTGTCACAGTGTGGTAATCTATACGTAACCGACGTCATGATTTCACCATACAAAGACGATTTTCGTATATATTTCATCTCCGAACTTACTATAAGTGAGATCGCCCGACACCTTTAGTGTGTGCATCACATCTCAGTTTATTATTTCTATTTTAATAAAATTGGAGTGTATGTCTGTCTGTTCAGGCTAATCTCCGAAACAGCTGAACTGATTTCAATGAAACTTTGCAGGCGTGCAGAAAGCATTATCGGGGGTGACATAGGCTAGTTTTTGTCTGTCTGTCTGCCCGTCTGTTTATCTGTTCGAGCTGATCTCCGAAACGGCTAAACCGATTTCAATGAAACTACACAAATATGATAAAAAGATTATTAGGAGTGACATGCTACACTTTTTATGTATTATTTATTTATATTTATTTATCATAAGCCACATACCTATCAGGGTTGCCATACAATTCAAACGGAAATGTCACTAATTTGACAATCTATCTTCGTCTTCTATTGACCACATAAATGTGATGGGAAGTTTCTTTGCACATTCCTCAATAAAATTAAAAAAAAATCAATAAAATGAAAACCCTGTTGTAAATAAAAAATATTTTGCTAAAATATATTACTTTGCCACAGAATTTAAATTTAAGGGTATTTTCTTTGTGTTATTAAATTTATATTGTGTGTCTTTTCTTGCTACACACTGACTGTCAACCGATCGGTAGGGAATGAATCGGAAATAGAAATAACTATAGGTAAGGTTATGGCAAATTGTAACATAGCCATTGAATTTGGCTTGAGTCGTTCGCTCATTAGTGGTTGCGGTATCGTTCTGAAGCTCTATGCAATTAGCTAAATAAGATTACATTATCACACTCACTTGTCGCTACAAGTGATTAATTTCTACGTAGGGATCAATGAGGTACGTATAATTAAATTTAATTATTCATCAAGTTATATAATTATAGGCGGAGAAGCCCTGCTTAGCGGATGAAGCGTGCGCGAGACGCAGCAGCCGTACAGATCGTACTACACGTATGCTGTTGGCTGTTCTGGGGCTGTTCCTGTCCACCGAAGTTCCCCAAGGACTCCTAGGACTCGCCAGCGCCCTGGCACCTAACTTCTTCAAGAATTGCTATGGAATGTTTGGTATGATGTATTCAACTAATTTTGATATTATAAACACTTAAGTATGTCGCGTAGCCCAAAGCGCAACGAACCTGTCTTAAATTTATAAGGCCCCATGGGGCCATGGTTCGAATCCGGGCGTATTCCAATGAGTTTTTCTGACTTAAGTACATACCTATCACTGACTTCGTGCCTCGGAGAGCACGTTAAGCAGTCGGTTTCGGGCGCTGTCAATAGATGGCGGTTGTTACAATCCCCAACCTGCAGTGGAGCAGTGTGGTGGATTTAATCTCCAAGCCCCCCTCCTCACCCTAGAGGAGGTCTAAGCCCCTGCAGTGGGGTGAAAATGGGCTGATAAAGAAACATTTAAGTATTATAGTTTTAATTTTTTTTTATTGAGTAAAAACAATTGTTATATATTTTTATTTGAATCAGAAATTTTTTTCTGGTCAAGAGTGGCTCGAAGGTCAAATTTTCACATCGTCGTCGTATTCATTTTATTCGTTTGAAATTGGCTTAATCGTTGGAAATGATATCTCATATATAGGATCGGATATGATACGTCTGCATAGTACCATGTTGTTTAAAAAAATACCGAAATTAAATTTGACAGCAACGAAAAGCTTTAATTTTTTTTATAGGCTAAGTCGCGGTACTTTCGGTCGTGTTGCCTAATACAAAAACAAATTATTAAACTTTGAAACAGTGCAAACATCTATAATATTACCTGTTTTGAGAATGACAAATAAACATTGACAATAGCCGTTTCGTTTCAAATTAAAACAAGACCACTTAATATTGACGAAAACTCTGGACGAAAACGATTGAAAACGCCCTAAAAAATAGGTTTATGGTATTGTATATAGCAATTTCTAATTTTTTAAAAAGATGTATGATAACAGGTACTCGGAAACATGTCAGTATATCGAAATATAGAGATAATAAAAAAAGTTAGTTACTGAATCATGCTTCAAAATATGAATTAAATTTTGAATACAAGTGGACTTTTAGAAACATAGGCTTTTATGTGTTGTTTTCGTGAATTTTCAATAGATTATATAAACAAAAAATCTACCGGTAAAACTTTATATTTTTTATGTTTTTGTTTCTTATATACAGGATGAGATTTTAGTAACCAGCCAAAATTTTTCTAGATGTTAGGTGTCACCAAAAGTCCTCATTACGTAAATAAAAATATAGGTCAAATATTCATAATCAATAATTATATTCTAAATATTTTATAACAAAATGTAGCTACCTTTTACTTACATAAAGCGAAAAGGCGTAGCATGGGGCATGTGGGTGGGGCGCGTGCACGTGCACTGGTGCCCTCGTGAAGGGTGACTAGTATATTGGTAGTTTTGGGAAAGGTTTACGTAGTCTTAACTGAACATTTTCCTATTGAACAATACTAAAAGGGAACAAGACGGCCAACGAATTTTTATCAAAGGTCATTTATATTAAAATTTGGCTGGTCATTACAACCTCAGCCTGTATTCTCTTCTTTCATTCAAAATGTCTAGCGTTAGCATTACGTAAAAATCAAATTAAAAAAATTGAAATTCTACTGCGTTCAAACATGTACTAAAAAGCTTTAACACTTGCCCTCAGACTTAACTTAGTAATTAAAAATAACTGCTTAAACGGAGGTCCTTCTTTAGAAATGTAATCCGAACATGTATGAAATGTTTTAAAAACGTTTCTTCATATAAAAATCTTTTCAATTATTTACTACGTAGTTACAATTGAAAAAAAAAACATACATAAATATACAAAAGTAGATAATGCGCACTCGAAAAATAACGCCAACTTCGTTTTCAAGTCTTTGATGACGTATCTTTGAATTTGAATTTGTTCGTAATCTGTTTCACTCATGCATATTTAGCTTTTATAAAGAAGAAGAGACATTTAGAAACTCTTTGCAATATAAATCGGTGCGGTAAAAACATCAATAAATATTAACACACGCAAGGGTTAATCGCAATACGGTACGTACATTATAAACCTCGATGAGAAAAAATGCTAGGAAACATTAATCCAAGCAAAAACTCAATCTATTTCATTTTCAAATGAAGCGTTGCGATTTTTTCTATCGTATTTTATTTTACTGTAGATTGACGTCATAAAAAACATGTTACAAGCCAAAGTTTGGCCGATGGATAAATTAAATTATTTTATTGTTTCCATTGTTACTCCTTTAATTTCAATTAATCCGGGAAAGTTTGACATGTACGTATACAAAGTTTTCCGCTGGTGCATTCATCGGCCATACTTTTACGGACAGTAGTAATACGTTTGTCGTCTACGACATCCGCATCGCATGCATGCAGACCTGAATAGTGAAATGTTATGTCATATGATTTGGTGCAGATTTGTTGACGATGTATTCGATAAAAACATGCGTGCTTAATATATTAAGTTAGTAGGGAATGTGTCTGATATATTCGTATTTATAATAAGGCTGGCTCCTATAAAAACTATTAATAGTTTATTGGAATCAAAAGTTGAATTTCTATATTGTATTGATATGGTGCATATTAAAAAAATAAAATATGTTCCTGAAACTGAGCGCACCAATCAGTATACAATCAAAAAATGAAAACGTTTTATATGGAATACAGTTCCAATCAAACTTTATGGCGGATCCGTATATAGGCACAAGTCGCGTCGCAGTAACAAATTTTAGATGTAACGGGACGCAGTGCAGCGAGGAGTATATGAATGTACCTGCGCAAGCATGCTTAAAGCGTTGTATTCCGATCCGCCATAAAGTTTGAGGCGAACTATACGAGGACTGCATCCTTTTGTTCGCGCTGCAGCCTGATTTTTTACATTATTCTTCGGCAATTAATTAATTTTAAATACAGTGGTTTGATATAGCAACTACAGGATTTTGTTTTTGAAAAGGTGTTCTCCTAAATATTTTTTTTGTTTGAGTTTGTATTTTGTGATAGGTACAACCGTTAGCTGTATGTTATGTTATTATAATGTCACACGATGTCAAAGAATGTTCACTGCGTGAGGAAAATATAATTTGTTGCATTATTTATCCGAACGCTTTTCAAGTTATAAACTCTTTTTAAGAGCGATGAATGTGTTAAGGAAGATATGTTGCAAATACCGGATTGTGAATTAGCTGTAAAACTCCTATAACATAGAAGGTTTTTGTGAAGCAATATATTTACGTAATTATTCTTAAAAATTAATTAATTAATAACAAATAAATAAAAAATTATAAAATTCATGAAAGGTATATTCGCTGAGACGTTCGAAACTTAAAATACATAAGTAGGTGCATTTGATAGCCATAGTTTGAGTTTACTCGTGTAGCTTCAATCTAATTTGAGTAAGTGAAGAAAATGAAGCAAAGTAAAGTAACGAGGAGAAAATAAACGAATTGTCAGTGTCCATCTCAGGTGATGTGTAGATTTTATGATTGATTTAGTGAAATTGTTCCCCTGTAAACTGCTGATAAGCGCAACAAAGTGTAAAAAACTTGCCTCGAGTTTTACTATGAACACTTAACACTGAACCCGGAGTCCTATTTGATGACCTCAACATGACTTCGGTTAGATGTTATTAAAATTGTGTGACGCTGTTCATTGCGTCGTAATGTCTGAGAATATCTAGGACAAAAACGAAAACATATTATGTGACCGTAATATCCTTGCGGGCATCAAGAAAGGATTTTCTACGTGTTTTTCACGTGTTCATTAGAGTGAGGTGGCGTAATAATTAGTAAGTCGGTTCGGTTTACACATAATATATGAGGATTTCTTTCTTAGACTCATTTCTTACATTAGGGACACGTACGGTCAACCTCATTTCTACATTCATCGGTAATGAGATACTTTGGGTAGATTTCCTAAAACTAGAAGAAAAAGAAATTTTGAAGACAAAATTTATCACTCCTCATTTCTGAATTTGGGCTCTTTGTGAAGCTTTCATTTTCCAATCACTGATATAATAAAAGTAAAAAAACTTGGCACAAAAGTTCCAGTACTCAAAATTGTTTTCCAATATTTCAATGCCTGTAACTCATATCGCTTGAGAACGAAACAAAATTACATCGAATATCACAATGGGCTCCCGTAACCCGAAATTTTCCAATACAAAGCGTAACTTCTGCCGTACTAATTAACCTTTTTATTCTTTATATTAAATACAGGCGCTACTATTTTTATGCCTCGTTAATTAAATTTTTTTTATGATTGGTATAGAAATAAAAAAAAAAAACAATTTCATAAAAAAAAATTGTGGATAATTAAGCATAAAAATTTATACATAATATTGTAGATAGATACTTATAATGATTTTTTTAATCATTTCGAAACTATGTTCTTCTTTGTGAGATGGACAAGCAAAAGTTTTAAAATTGAACATCTAAATGCAAATTATTTTGTAATAAAAAATCGGCCGAGTTTTTCTATTGCTACGTTCATAGCACAGTAATTTAAATAAATAGACAATAAATATTAGATTACATTAGAGAGAATAAAAAATATTCTACTAGAAATTAGAATTTTATAATTTTACTAGCGGCCCGTCCCGGCTTCGCACGGGTAGTATTCGTTTCTCATAAGAATCACTTTTTTTATCTCAGTCTTGTCTCATTCCCGTTCTTCCTTTCATTTTTTCGTTCCCATCGCAAAAATACTTTATTGTTTCTGTTCTTGGCCCTAGTGTAGCTTCGTTTTCGTTTCCATTCTCATCAAAAATAACTTTTTTATCTCCGTCTTAACTCATTCCCGTTCTTCCCTTTCCCGTTTTTGTTCCCATCGCATAAATATTTTATCGTTTCCGTTCCTGGCCCTGGTCTCATTTCCTTTTTGTTTCCATTCTCATCAAGTACAACTTTTTTATTTCAGTCTTAACTCTTTCCCGTTCTTTCTTTTCCCGTTTTCGTTCCCGTAACACAAATATTTATCGTTTCAACAATTTCTGTCAGTCTTAATTAAATAAATTACACTTTCGCGAAATAATATTTAGTTATGCAATTATTAAATTACTAAAATGGCTATTAAAAAATAAGGGTTAATCGTAGAAGGGTGAAAATTGAGGATTGTATGTATTTTTGTATGTTGTATCATAAAAAAATAGAAATTAAAAATTTTGTCAAAAAAATTAAAAAAAAAAATTTAGGGGTGGACTATCCCTAACATTTAGGGGGATGAAAAATAGATGTTGGCCGATTCTCATAGATACCGGATAAGCACAAAAAATTTCATCGAAATCGGTCAAGCCGTTTCGGAGGAGTATGGCAACGAAAACTTCCCCCCCTATTAAAAAATAGGGGTTAGTGATAGAAGAGTGAAAATTTAGGCTTGTATGTATTTTTTAATGGCACACTATAAAAAAATAGAAATTAAAAATTGTGTCTAAAAAATTAAAAAAAAAATTTAGGGGTGGACTACCCCTAACATTTAGGGGGATGAAAAATAGATGTTGGCCGATTCTCATAGATACCGGATAAGCACAAAAAATTTCATCGAAATCGGTCAAGCCGTTTCGGAGGAGTATGGCAACGAAAACTGTGACACGAGAATTTTATATATTAGAAAAACTCGTGTTTGAGTTCAGGTTACGTGCAAATAAACATATGAGTATAAGAAAAATTCTTTATTTCGAAATAACAGAAGGACATTTTTTTGGTTTTTGGCAATAAATGATTTTATTATTATTATTATTTATTATTTCAATTTAATTTGAGTATGTGTTTTAGGTATTTAAATTTCATTTTACGAATTAATCACAACTACCAAACCACTTCATATCGATAAATATCACAATAACTTATGTCAACACATCGCGATCAATGAACTAAATTATTATGCGCTTTAACTTAATTATCTCACCCAAATACTAAAAGGACAAAAGACTTTTAACGTTGAAAATGTTTATTAGATCGGTTTTTGGGGGAGTGTAATTCGGCTATATTTCCGAAATTTATGATGATAGACAAAAGGTAGTGATGTCAAAAGATGAAAGAAGCTCGCGGGGCATCGTATGTTACCAATTTTCGAAAATTGGTCTATATCTTTTTTTCGAAAAATTTCGTAAAATTATTTGACAGAAATGTGTTATGAGTTTTTATTTTTGATGTCCATGTTCAAGGTCCTCCGATAATTACGAGAAGCGCAAAAACTGTACATTTTTTTATCATTCTCTCCAAAGATCATCTGGTTTTTCTATGATAAATAAATACATACCAACCGTGGACGTTCATAGAGATACTGCGTTGTGACAACAAAAAATGTGAACAAAGAAATATATCACGTTTTGAAATACTCGCTGTGAAGTATAATATAATGTGACCCACATGTAAAGTTCGTACTTCGAAATAAAATGAACATTCTGTAATAATATTTCATGTGTATTTTAACAAAAGGCTTTTTTTTAACAAATATAATTACGTAATTGTCTCTAAACACTAAGTCTGATATTTTTTGGTTCATACTTTTGATGCTTTCGATCTATGAAACTCTCCATCTTAATTATCATGCTTAAGTACAAACCTTGCAATTCCTTAAAAATCTCACATTAGACTACAGTTTACAATTTAGCTCAAATCGAGAAAAAAAAACAATTACACTCAAATCTTATTTATTGTTATCCGACTGCGAAGGGTGACGCTTTTTTATCATGCATATTTGAATCACCTATCAAAAAGGTGCAAACCGGCTTGATTAAACCATTTATAAAGTTATGTACAAAAGCATTTTGCTATAACAAATTTATCAAAGCATGAGAAGTGATATAATTTGCACGTAGATTGCTAAAAGTACATCTTAAATTATTATACGATTTAAAAAGTCGTCATTTTCATAGTACATAAATGAAAACGAGAAAAGGCGCACAAAAAAACTAATGCTTCTAAGGAAAAACTTAAAGATCAATACAAGGCGAAAAACGGTATTCAGCATATATAATACTAAGATTATTAGGCAATAACATTTTGTGATCTTTCTCGTTTGACGATAAAGATCTAGTCGTTTATAGGATAATACCTATTTCGAAACAGAACATCAGCATTTAGTCGGTTCGTTTCCTTTGCCGTTTGCCTTCTGTTCTTCATTTCCGTTTTTATTATTTTCGTTTATCTCTAAACATCACAATAAAAGACTATTTCGTTTTTTTTTTGTAGCATAGCATTTAAGACTTATATTATTACTGAATGTACTTGGGCTACATTGGAATGACAAGAATTCGAGTACTTCTGACGAGTTGGAATAAAATCTTTTTTTAGCGTAAATCCTGGCCATTTGGAATCGTAATCACGTTTACAAAATCAATAAAGCTTTAAAAAAATATATACTTTTTTTTTTAAGTTCACATGTCGATAAAAGAAGAAGCTCACACGCGAAAATTTCACTGCCAAATCCATGGGTCATCTTAAGATGTCTTTCTAAACTCGTTTTTGTTTGTGATGTTGAAGCAAATAGTCAAACGACAATATATCGCTGGTATGCAAAGTCTTGACGAGGTGGTGCCTCCCTCAGCACCTTATCTTCTTCAATCTTCAAGTCAACCAAAAACAGTGGTAACGCTTGAAAACGTCGCTGCCGTGGATTAAATTATACAACATGATGGACATGTACCATACGAGCAAATTTGGGCTACTATGGGTAATAAATGATTCTAATTCAAACTATTTTACATAATTAATTGGGTGTCAGAAAATTAGTCTCCTGCTGTGTACCCCAAAATTTATCTGAGAGCAAAAAGGCGATTTGTATAATTGGTACCGATGTACCTTTGGATGTACGCTCCAACGCTTCAACAGAGGGAAGTCAGAAGTTTTTTATAACATAATCTCAAGTGACTTATGACGAATTTATGCTTATAGGCCTGAAAGAAAACACCGATTGGCAGCTTAGGTCTTCGGAGGCGAAGTTAAGTCAAAAAAAGTTAACCAAACCAAAAAGTAAACCAAAAAATAACCAAAGTAAACCAAAAAGTCTAAAAAAAATTTCGCTTCGTTTGTGTGAAAAAAAAACCAAATTGCCACCATTCTATTACAAGAATGTAGAACGGTAATTACCGATCGGTACACCATGGTTTGTTTGCTAAAAATGATGGCTGAACTCTGTACAGGTAACCCGAAACATCGTATCGTCTTACAGCATGACAATGCGAGTTTCCGCACCGGTCAGAAGACAAAGATTTTTCGAAGCAGAAAAACGTTGAATTGATGACCTATTTTCTGCACAATCTTAACTAGAGCCCTATCGATTTTTCACATTTCCTGGAATGAAAGATTTATTTCATGGTCGGGCGGCTTAAACATCCAGATGCAGCAATGGAAGCTTACCTACAAATTGAGCATTTTGTCAACATCAACTTCAGACTTCAATTACTGGTTCAGTGATTAATTTTCTTCATTGCGAAATTGTAACGGAGAATACTTCGAGAACCAATAAAAATAATTTAGTTATATGCTACATCTTGTTTTTATTTATTCCCGATCATTCCGGTGTTGTCCACGTAATACTTAATACTTCAGTAATGACTATGAAGCAAATCCAATGAAAAAATAGGCTTTCAAAATTTTATATTTTGTTTCTGTAGGTGTTTAGGAACTCAAAAAGTTTTATTAAATACATTTGAATAAATGAATTAAAATATGCCCTTATGATTTCTCACATCACACATTTTCTGACCTCTCGCTTCCGAGCCATTAAGCCTGTACCTCTGTACCTCTCTTGTCTTTTTTATACAGCCTGTATAATAAAATGGCAGCGTCTATTATTCCAGATAATTAGATTCATAAAGTATTTCCACAATTCCATCCAACGGTGAATAGAAAATGCAAAGGAGAGTAACTTTCATGTAACTAACATGTGTTTAATTTTTGTATGTATTTATTTACGTTTTTTTTCTCACTCTTTTAATTAGTAAACTTTTTTAAAAATCAAGCGATTGTGGTGTTCTTGATGTTTTTATTAAAACCAAATACAGCGAGTGTGTTCACACTCCTATTTTATGGAGTATGCAAACACCAGTTTTATGCTGTGAACGAGTAGATAGATTACTGTAACAAACTAGGTGTTGTGGAACAATTTATTTGATGCCATGTTGGAACTCTTTCATGGTTTCTAAAATGCATTTATAATGGGTAACTTTCTCTAACTGCTATAAGAATTTTTTTAAACATGATTAAAAAGAGAAACTAGGTACCTAAATAGTTATTTCAATAGTTAATAAATAGTTATTTCAGTTTAACGTATCGTTAAGTGAACAACCTCGACGTCGATTATCAATTATCTGCATGCCTACTTTGGCTCCGGAAAATTCGGTGGAAAACAGAAAAATTAATTTGTAGCGTGTTTTTAAGAGGTGTGGAACCTCGAAACCGTGGAATCTGTAAGACACATTTGACAAGCGAAGCGTATAGGTCAGATTTGTGTGACTAAACGCCAGGTAGTGAGTGTCAAAATGTATTGATATTACTGGATTTAGTGTAAAGAACTCGCAGAGCTTCTTACTGAACGCTTTACACAGGACTTGCGATGGTAACAATATACGTACTTTATATTCGGTAGGATACAGAAGCAATGCATTGTATTTGTATCGCTAGCTTTGTAACGTTTGCTTTTGACATCTGTTAAATGTTCCATAGAAATTAGAATGGCTGGATTAAGGGGATTTGTGTGTTGTTGCGTTCAAAGGCAAAATGTTTGCTGGAGCTAAAATAACAATGTACTATTGAATAATTCAGTAAAATGATTTGTTATTTACCTAATATTGCTAAACGTTAGTAAACTTTTGTATTGTGAGTGAAATACTCGTTAAGAAGTACTTTTACAGACCGAGCCAAACTTAATGGCCAATCCAAACATAACGTCGTGTAGCGTCGTATTAACAAATTTTACTAATGCTGTACCAGCGAAAATTCGTATTCGTCTCGTGTTCAAAGCGATCATGAAGTTTGGTTAGATTAGCTAGCAGTATTAAAGATGTATCAAAGTTTTTATAAAGATAGCGCATATCGTCATCGGAAGCGAAAATTGTAGTAAAAAAATTATAAGGTGTCGTAGATAGATGACTTGCTGAGAAAATTTTCGTTTAAAAAATATCTGTGACACAATATGAGTTTTCAAATAAGTTTGGCAACACTTCGACGATGTAAACGGATGTTCAAATTCTAGTCGTTTAGATTTTATAGTACACTCGTATAATAAATATATAAAATACTATCAGTGTAATTCATTATTTGGGACCTTTGTACGCTACAACTTTAAAAACAAACGAATTTGATGGCATTTTCATAATTATTTATATATTTGGAGATAATTCATAGACTACTTATCGACACTAATAGTTTACTGTGGCTTCTCTTGGTTAGATGTGGCGATGTTTGTACTATCCCGAAAAAGTTTAAGCAGGAAAAAGGGATGAATTACTTCAAGAAAAATCGCATAAAAAATCTACATGATCTTGCTGTATGATGCCCAAATATGCAACTATACAAAAGACTTCCATCGTATTTTGTAGCTAGTGCTTTAAAATTTTAAATTTTATGTAGATATATATTTATATTTAACATTATTTTTAACAGTATTTTAGTTTTCCGCTAATTAGGACTACCACTCTTTTTTCTGTAACAAGAGCACAGCCACTAATCTGAAGTGCATGTTCTATAGCGGGGAAGGCAGTGGGTTAGGAAAAATAGAAAAAAAAAATATATATAGTTATTGACCTGGTGTTTACCAATATTTTAATATTGTGTCAATACTGAAAGTAAAAGAATTACACCTTAAGCATGCTAAAATTAGTGTAATAGCAAAACAAATAGTAAACTGTAATAACAAAAATCTTGTAATGATACACTAGAAAAAATCAAAGGATCTCCTGCTTTCGCACGAACTTCTTACGACATTGGAAATGAACCTAACGGAATAAAGTAAACACACATATTTTGGATAATATTTTTTGAAATAAATTTTTTTCGCAAAAAAATAACACAACAGTATTTGAATAAGCTTAAACCTTCGAAATATAACATTCTATACGACATTTTGATCGAACAAACCGAATTAGTACGAAATGTAACACCGACGCATATCCAACTTCCAACTAAGGGCACCTTTAACCACTACTTCCGGTTGTCTAATTCTAACAATTTTAGTCTCAATCGATCCCCCGTCTAATTACCCCGAGCCGTTTTCTTATTTTTTTCTTATTCGGTCCAAGTTCTTGAGATATCGGGCTCCTAAAATGAAAATGGGAAAAAAAATTGTGATTTTTTTCGTTTTTTGCCGATAATTTATTTGTTTTTGAACTTTTTCCAAATTGTCTTTCGCCATCTTGTAGAGCTCGCGAAACTGCGTCTTCGACACCACGTTCATCGCGATATCTTGAAAACTCTTCGTGCAATCTGCCTGTCTCACAAAACTCCCAGATGACCCCCTATACTCCAACGAAATGAAAGGCATTTCCAATGACAAAAAATTACAATTTTACTACGACAACGATATTTTGTTTTTCAGTTTGTGATAAATAAATTACTTCACAACTGGCGCAAACAGTGTTAAGTGGTGTACGGAAGATTCTTAGCCTATAATGAGTAAATTCAACTTATATTAATATATTTTGTAGTTGATGTATATCACTTTCACAAGTTTACCGAAATTTAATTGTAAAACCTTTGGTTAACTAAGAATTTACATAAGCAATTATTAAAGACAAAGTAAATAAAACAGTTCAAGACCCAAGCAAGTTGTTCGCTCTTCTTCCCTTGTTGTAGAATTATAAAGACAAATAAAAACATTGAGAATTTGGAACTCGAAGTACTAGACTTTGAAGTTAAAAGTTAACGATAACATTTTTAAGTTAAGAATATATATGACGACCGCTTAGCCTAGTGGGCAGCAACCCTGCCTGTGAAGCTGGAGCTCCCGGGTTCGAATCCCAGGTCGGGTCAGTATTTATATGATGAATATTAATACTGGCACCGGGTCTTGGTTGTTATATGTATGTGTTGTCTTCGCTTGGTACCCAAAATACAAGCTAATGCTTAGTTTGGGACCTAGGCGTTGTTGTGATTGTGTGTGTTATTATTATTATTATTATTTTTATTCAGTTAATATCGACACGGACCGATCGTTGACTACCTTTTCGGAAATGATTAGAAGAAAAAAATAATCAAAGAGAATATTCACTTGTTAGATACACGTTATTATTTACTTTACAACGAAATCAAGTTTGTAGTAACTTAAATATTATAAATTATCTACAAAATAATATATCTACAAAAACCCAAAAGTTTCACGGAAAGTTTAAAAAAGAACTGTAAAAGAACAAAGCTCAAATCTTAATATATGCAAAGCTTAAAAGTTTGCTAAAGAAACACAAGAACACAGCGCGAGATAAGTAATGTATGAAATTTTCACAATATTTTCAATTGAGTGCGTGGATGGATACCTACTGTGTGTGTGCTTTTTTGACAGATTTGATTTATTGAAACGCGGTCGCGAAAGAGCGAATCGCGGGAATGACAATTTGTTTGCTTTGTTCTCCAATTTCCTCAGATTTACAAGATAAAACTCTTACGCAAAGTTTTAGGTTTAGGATGTCTACCTACTTTTAGTGTAAGTGAAATCATTCGGTCATGTCTAAATAGCGACATTTGTAGCAAAAGCAATTGTATTGGAGGTAGCATCCAAATACTTGTAACATAAAAAAATATATGTGTACATTATTTTTGAGTTGGTATTGTATGCATGCTAAGAAATTCGGTATCACTTCAGATTTTCTTATCAATAACTTTCACGTATAAGACAGTATGGAGGTGATATAGTATATACGTTTGGAGTGCGAGTTTGTTTGTTTGACAGTTCGCGTGTAACCATATAACATATACCATACCATCAGCCTATAAATGCTCCCCTGCAAGGGATGAGGCCGCCTCTCGGGATGAGCGGGTGTAGAGCTTAATCCACCACGCTTCTCCAGTGAGGGTTGATGGATTTTAACAACTGCCATGTATTGATGTCAATCGGGACCGATAGTTAACGTGCTCTCCGAGGTACAGAGTCAGTGATATTTATGTAAACTACATGTAACATACATGTAGTTTTTTGCCGAATCAGGCACTAATAGCATTAAGGCAAGTTGAATTAACTTATTTCGCTAACTAGTGAGAGCTGTAGTGCAATGTATTTTTGTTCTGTCCTGAATTTATATGTCTGAGATGCCTTGAATGAATACTGAACGTTACCTTGAATTCAATACGGCAGAAATGCTGTAGGAATACAGAATAGAAACAGAAGAGAAAAATCTATGGATATACGTATAACATACCAGTTGTAACTTTGTTAAATATGTTTGTATGTGCCAACGTAATGGAGCTATCTAAAGAAATCATGATAAAGTGAAACAATTATATCAGATATAAATAATTTTAACACAATATTAAAATTCAATAGTATAATTATAATTGTATTAATAAATACACACTTGTCCAAGGATTTTAATAAAACTAGTAAACACTTATTTTATGATGGAGATTCAAAATTTAAGTATTAGGTAAAACCTAGTTTAATCGAAATGGATTTGCGTTTTCTCTCTATTAAGTTTATATATGTTATACAGGGTCATTACATTATCAAGGCACAGATGTTTTGGGGGATTCTGTATCGATAATACTACTTTTATGCGAACAAAAAATATTTAAAATGTACGTATATTATTAATTTTAAGTTTCTAATCTCAAATCTAATTTTAATTTCCAAGTGATTTACTTGCTGTCGGTCACGTAAAATTTGTATGGACAAATCGCAAGCTAAAAAGGGACATTACGTGTAAATTAAAACACTCGCAAGAGTAAAGTGACCGTGTAAAGTCTGTTTTCATATGGAAAGTTTGGTCACAATTAATTTTAAAAATATTGCAATTCATGCAATGTTTAAAAACTAACACTATATGTATTCTCTTTTGTGTGTCTGCCTGTGTGTCTATATGCGGCATCGTAAGCTCTCAAACAATGAACCGTCTTCAGTGAATATTTTTAATGTTGGTTTTAAAATAATTTTGAAAGCCAAAAAGAAAAAACAAACAATAATCCCTTTTACTTATTTTTTATCATGATCGAATGTTTAAAGTCAAACAGAAATAATGAAATTAAACCCTTTAAACCAAATTATAATTTAAAAATTTCCGGAACTAGAAATTAACTAACTTTTAAAAGGTGTGAAATAATAATTGATTTCAATTTTTAGTTTTTCTTTCTACCAATTTCACCTTGATCTGCGTTAGATGCCATCTCTTTCAATTACAGAGATTTTCATAATGTTTACCGTACACTCATAAAAGGCACAACTGTTACAGTGACTTTTCGATTTAATTCACAAGAATTCTCTGCGTGAATGCTATTTACTTAAAATTCACTTCAAAAAGCGATTCAGTTTCAAAATGCCATCGCATAATAGTTTTAACTTTTCATTTCAATCCAATACGATTAATTTATCCCATTGACCAATATAATTTTCAATGTAGCAATTGAACTACTGCCAAATGGAGAATAATAGAATATATCCGGTTTGTTGAACCAAGAGCAGCTCCGTTCGTCGGTGGATTGACCAATTGCAAGTTTACAAAGTCAAATCACTTTATCCGGTACATTGTTTTGATGTTTTGTTGTTTCTATTTGGTGTATTATATACTTCTTACCCGTAACTGCTCACCCCTTCATTTCTATTAGCGCAGTGGTGGATATCCTGATTTTCCAACAAATAAAATCGGTTTTGTAGTTTACTAAATTGACGTTTACGTTACATCTTTGTACAGTAGGGGATTACACAGAAAAAAAATATTTCTTGAATCAAAACATGATTATATATATAACGTTTCGTTCGTTATATATATAACGAAACGTTCGAAACGAAAACATTTACTTATTTTGAAAGAATATTCTTTTCGTTATATATGAAATCACATTTTCTCGGTTTAAGAAATATTTTTTTCTGTGTAAGTATAGAATTACCGTTCGCGGCTACTGGCCATTTTAAATTGAAATACTTGCTTGAGCTGAGTTGACTTCCAACGGAAAGCGTATTTTCTTCTTAGAATAGGACCCTTCTTTAGATGCCCCTCAAGAGGAGGTTAGGCAAGTACTATCACAAGTTTTCACTATATATTGTGTCACAATCACGTTTTAGAAAAAAAGTGACAGATTTTGCTATCAATTTCATTAAAAAAAATAAAAATACGTTTTAGTAAAATATGACTTTATTGATCAATTCGTTCAGGAATTGTAGTCGATCAAGTTAATGCAAAGTTTACCAACTCATGATTTTGGTTTATAAGTTTTTGTAGTGGGGTGCCTTTGTGTATGACTAAACCGCTTGTTATGCATTTGTGCAAAATATTACATTTGTCACCAACGATAAATATTACAAACACCAATACTATAAAACGTAGTTTGAAAATACTATAAATTGCAATAAAATTTATTTCGTTAATGGTTTTCTTTTTAAATTTACTGCAATTACAATAATTTTACCGTACATTGGTTGCGATTTCTCAATTCCTACATTCTATTTATCATTGTTTCCATTTTTCTAGTATTATTAAATTTATAGGGGAGTAACGGAAATGCTCGTACCTACTTTATTTCTGTCCCTGTTCGAACTCCTTTTCATCAAATTAATAGTTAAATTGAAGTAATGAAAATGCTGATACACTTAAAAATTTAATTTAAATTCCAAAAACTTTCACTTTACATCAAAATTTCATTAATTCACTTAAACCCTTTCTCGTATCATCTCCACAAAAGAAGCGATTTCGAAATTTCCTCGTTTGTTGTCAATTATTAAAATTGCTTCGCAAAGATTTCCTACACATAATCTACAATATCTACTAAGTATATTATGATGTATAATAACGTAAAGCATATAATTCAATTGAAATTTTTAATTTTAGAAAGCTTACTATATCTATTATAAATCATATTAGATTTAATTCGTATACGTATACATTTCTCTTACTAACTTTTAGTATTTATTATTCTTTATAATTATTAGATAACTAGTAACTTCCAAAATAATTAGTAACTTCCATTCAATTATTTCAAGTATTGAATAAGAAGTCAAAAATCGTATTTATGTTCCTTGATTTTGCTATGTTTTGATATTTAGAACGGTTCTGAAATGTGAGATCGATTTCAAGGTAATCCCAGTTTGTTTGAGATCCATTTATTCGTCTGCAAACCTCTGATAAATAGAGTATGGGTCCAAATATATTGAACTCAATAACGTCTCGATATTTAATGTTATATAGTTACAAAGGAAACCCTTGTATAGGCCTGGCTGCCCTTCTTGCGAATCCCTTTTTGAAAGGGTAGTGATTGCAGGTATTCGATCTATTGAAGGATTTATTTTACATATTTAATTTAGAATTGTTACGTAGTACGCTTCTAGAATATTTAATTATGTTGTCACAGTATAAAAACAATAATATAACCGATGATTTATGTACGTTATTTAATATTTTACCTACGATTGCACGGAGAAGATATATGCGTTCGGGGTAAGAGGTTGTGTGTTTGTCTGTGTTTATGCATACGTATTCCCATTTCTCACAAAAACTACCAGAGTGATTTCGATACGAGTTTTCGTATTGCGTAGGTGTTACTGACAGCACCTGACTGGTGGTATATTATTGTCAGATTATTGTAATTTTTTTTAAATAGTTTTCTCGTAGTTTTTTCTTTAAATAGTCTTTCTCCTTAATCTCGATGCTTTGTGAAAAGTCGCCCTGTCGCACGTCTACATCTTGGCTCCTCATGATTTTAAAAACTTTTTGTCATTGAAAATGACTTTCATAATACATTTCACGGGAGCCACATTTTTGGCTATAACTCCGAAGTTATGGGGTCTATCCAAAATTTTAAGGTTTTAAAAGATTAAAAATTTAGTTGTGCATTGTATGACATTAAAATTTTGGAAATCGGTTAAGTACTTTTTGAAAAAAATTGGAAAATGTAAAAAAATCGGGATTTTATCGGAATTTTTTTTTACTAAATCCAAATTATTTCAAGAACGGGGACCGATATCGAAAAAAAAAAAATTGTATCTCGGCCATTAACGTAGCTACGATTTGAGACTAAGTTTTTGGAAATCGGTTGGTAATTGTAAGAGAAATTATTTCCGAAAGATGAAATTTTTTGGTCGATCGCTTGTGTTTGTGGATATAAGTTACTATATTTCAGAGAGTATTCGTCGGATCGCTTCAAAGTGTTATACCAAAGGTTAGAAGGCATCATCGGTAGCTACAGTTTGAGACCAAAATTTTGGAAATCGGTTGGAAATCGGTTGGAAATCGGTTGGAAATCGAACAAGAAATTTGACATCACATGTTAGATTTTATGGACGTTCGGGAACTTGTTAACATTACGGTCCTCGTCATTTGGCCTGTATTCGTTCGAATGCTTAATTATCGAGTTCAGAACATTTAAGGATATCAGAGGCTGCAGTTTAAAACCTAAATGTTTCAAATATGTTGAACTAGCGACCCGCCCCGGATTCGCATGGGTAGCAGAGAATTTTTTCGTTGATTTATTTCTGAGTTTAAAGAGTTGAAAAGAATAGTGCCACGTTTTCGTGGCAACAAAATAAAATAATCTGTGAAAATCGGGTTTGGGTACGTTCATTTTCAATGAAACCGATGGTTGCGGGGACTGCAAGATCTGTGGATTTTTATTGAGTCACGAAGCGGCAAAAATGTTAATTACGAAAAACCTATCAGTTTTTAGAAATTACGCATTTCAAACTAACAAAATTCAAATATCGACTATTTTTCATATTTTTTTCTTTTTCAATAGTCTGATTTCAAAAAAGGAGGAGGTTATCAATTATGCTGCTTTTTTTTGTGTGTATGTTACTCGATACCTTTGCCGATTGTCAATCGATTTGATTGATTCTTTTTTTTTCATTAATCAAGATATATCTCGAAAATGGTCCCATTTAAATTTATATAGAAAATATCCCACTTCTAAGGGTGGAATTTCACCTAACCCAAACACGTCGCATAGCCAGGTTACAAAAATTCACCCAACATTACAAAACAGCATACTATATATTACCACATTCTCATTTCATAAGATTACGATGAATAGAAGGAATTGCATTACATGGCCTGAATTGGATTAGGATGAAGACATCTTATAATATAAGAACGTTTCGGTAATTCAGCCCCACGTACACTTTGCTATTCTTCTATCGCGTGTTCCGGAATTCAGCGCACATCAGAAAATTACTACAATATTCTCTAGCTTAATGAGAGGTTTGGTATTGAATTTTGTAGTAGGTATAATACACCAAATTATTAATATCAAAATAAAACATCCCTCATCTGAGAAATTGTAAATAACTCTAAAGAATATTTCGATATTGAAATCATGTTGCATTATGATGTCGAACATGTAATGCTTAATAATGACCCAAAAATAAGGAATTTTTGTTTATAAAAATTTATATTAATAAACAATATTATTATGTTATTATTATTAGATTATTAATAATTAATAAATTAAATTAATTATTAATTTATTAATGTAATAATAATATTAATAAATTATAATTTTTTATAAAATTATTTTTATTTTATTAATTACACGTTAATTTCTAGAGATGCCGTAGCTTTTCTATTGGACTCTTAGATACATTACAACGTATCCATAAATTGGTTGTCACAATGAGCGCGTCTTATCGTTTTTGCTTTTGATACAAATATGTCATATTTATTAAGAAATACTATACTCAGTGAAAGAATTTTATTGATCTCTACAAAAATGTCGAAGATACAATTTTTTTAAGTAAATCGTGACATGACATCACTCGGTTACAGTATGGGCTAACGTGAATAATTTCTACGTAGCGGCACCAAATGACATCAAGAGCGGGTCGTAAAAACAAAAACTTTGTTTTGTCACATCTCCGGTAATAATAAGTATTTTCCTGAAATTCAAAAAGTATAGTAATCAGTTTGTTATACTCTAGCGTGTAAAATAGCGTATGATACATATAATTTTGTTTAAAAGGACGCACTCGTTGCAAACAAAAAGAAAGAAATTCTATGACAAATACTGTTAAGGCCATAGTTTGGTTTAAATAGTCATATAGGGGGTTAGAAGGAATGGGGTTGTTACTGGCTATGAAATTTGACATCTGTCTCACTCTTGTACTTGTATTAAGAAGGGAAGGTTTTCGTGTCCTCAGCCGCGCCTCGCCGACCAGTAGATGTTACAGTAAAACAATAATGAATTTACTAATAGAATAAATTTAATAAACTTTATACAAAAAATATTTACAATATTAAAGAACACAAGTCTGGACTAGGAATTGCGTACCTGAGTGCGGTGGTGTTTCTACTGGTAATAATTCATATTGTTGCTAGGTATTTTATACGTTTTGTATTTTGTATTTGGCCAATCAGAAAACGTTTGGTGTCATCCGAGAGTCCAAAGTGTTTGGGTCGTGCGATGTCACGCGTACTGAGCTAGCAGAAATATTGTTTTTCAACAAAAATAAATGACGGTGAAAAATGATCGGAAAATGTTGCGACATTGGGGTCACTGATTTGGACTTTAGTATAAGCGGTCAATAGCCTGATAGTCATATAAATGTCACTTCACAGTATAGGAACTGTAAAACTTTCTGACTTAAGTACACAACTATCACTGATTCCGTGCTTCGGAGGGCACGTTAAGCAGTCGGTCCCGGACGCTGTCAATAGATGGCGGTCGTTACAGTCCCCAACCCGTAGTGGAGCAGCGTGGTGGATTCAAGCTCCAAGCCCCCCTCCTCACCCTGGGGGAGGCCTAAGCCCCTGCAGTGGGGTAGAAAAAAAATGGGCTGATGAAGTGAAGTGATGAAGAACTGTAAAACGCAATTTCGCCCGGGGTAAAGACCGGTGCGCGGGGGCCTCGCGAACTGAAACTTGCCATCTTGCACCAGCTAGCTAAAGTATGAATGGTTAGACGGTAAACACAGAAGAAGGCTTCTAGTCAATTCGTACTTTTATTGTTAAGACTTTGAAGTTATAACTTATATGTGACAAGCCATCACTAAAATTAGCGGACCATGTGCCATTATGGTGATGCCGCATTCATGTAACGATATATCAATGAGTCAGCTATGTTCTGTTGTCCATGTGTCATTAAATTTTGATAGCAACTTTTAATAGTCAAGTGAAGATAAAAGGTATCTATAAGTTTTTTTCATATTCTACCAAATAAAATACCGTTAAACAATATACGTTTGAAGAATATATTATTCTATGTGAATAGAAATATTTTTTTGAATTTAATAATTAATATACCATATTACAGGTTTTGTGTTAATGCGTCAGTATCTATATATGAGCTTTCAAAGAAAATTTGAATATTAGCGACAAGTTCTGCCTCTATAGCTTTATCTCTTGTAAAACATATTTGATGACATACTCATAATATTAATATTATTCACATTTTGGTACTGGCAATATATCGTTCTGTCCCAACATACCTGTGAATTTTGTGAACAAAATACTATACAAAATACAAACTACAAAAGAGCTGAGAGCCACTTGTCCAATAACTTTCTCTTTTTTAGCGTTCCATCGAAACGGAAAATCGAAACACTTGTAGACTTCACCATGCGATCGTCTGAACCACTCTATCTAGAGAGCAAATAGTTCGTATGAAGGATAATAAAATGTCGATAAGAACAATTTTTTACATTTCCGTGACTTTAAAAAACCAGCAAGTGCGAACTAGGCTCGCTGATCGAGTGTTCCGTACCATGTGAAAATCAAGTTAGTAGATTGAGAATTGAGGCCCATTTCTATTATTTTTACAAACCTATTACGTAGGGATCGACTCACACTTAGTTTTACAACAAGTAAAACTTGTTTTGGTGAAATTAAACAATAAGAAACATTTTCAATCACATTATCGTATTAGGTGGAAAACATATTATATCAATATTTTTGCTTGGAATTGTTTTGTTTCAAGTTTTTATGATACATCGAACTACTTCGCTTTTCACATTCACATGATAGCTGAACAAAGAAGTAACTTAGAATAAAATATACGTTATGTTAAAATCACTAACGTGAAATGTGAAACGTCAAAGGGCTCTTACATTTATGACAATGACAAGTGTTTTAAATATCGTCGCCTAAGTAAAAGTTTATTAAGTCGATATTACCTCCGCAATTTTATAATAAATCCCAAAAAGAAAAAAAATAGGATAAAACACTGACCCATGTTAATATTTCGTAAAACAAGCGGCTATATTTCGACAATACCGACCCTTTACGATCGGACTAATAACTTGATTCAATAAAGTTGTACTAAACGACGACAGATGGTGATGTCTATGTTACCATTATGAATCATTCATATCGCAGTAAAAAAAATTATAAATTTATCGAAATAAACGATTTCGTTATTCAAAAGCATAATAACTTCATTTTTAAATATTGCCTGTAATATGTGAAAGTAAAAAATAAGATCTCTATTTCTTTCTTTACATGCAAGAAGAGTAGATTGTTACACAAGGGGTGGAAGTGACCTATTCAGGCACGAGATGGTTTGGCGCACGAGCGTAGCGTGGGCGCTAATAGTTCGAGTGCCTAAGGGGCCGTCCATTAATCACGTGATTTTTTTTAAGCATTTTTAACCCTTCCTCACCCTTGGTGATACATGGTGAGGTTTAAGACTACCCCCCACCCCCCACCCAACATCACGTGTATTATTAGTATCTACAAAAATTCTAAATTTTTTTAGAATATTATCTTAAATACGGGTATAAAGTATAATCTTATTTTATTCTAAAATAAAACCATTATAAAAATGTCTAGACAGAAAAGTTGCAGGTTGATTTTGATTGGTATAAAAATAATAACACAAATAACACTACACGCCGCTTTTCGATTTAAAAATAGCGCGTTTGAAAAAATAAATACACGTGATATCTTACTACACCCCCCTCCCCCCTTGTGACATTTCGTGATTTTTGTCAAACCCCTCCCCCCCCCCTTTCAAGCCTCACGTGATTAATGGACGGCCCCTAAATAGGTCTTCATTACGAATATGAGGAAAGTAAAAAAAAGTCCATATTAAATCCATATCTGAAACTGATGAACCCATTTTATAGAAATATCTGTCCATGTAACTAATCAGCACTTGACAAAACAACTGAAGATCGAATTACCGCTTTCTCGCCTTTTTTATGTTTTTTTTTTTTCGTAGCATTCTACCCAGCCAGTATTCTTTATCATTGATAATGGTAAATATTTACTTTAAATTTACATAAAATAAATATTAACTTAATTAAAAGTAAATTATAAGTATAAAGTCATACTACAAAATTGTTGGTAATATTTTTTATTAAAATTTTACGCCGCGATTTCAAAGAGTTGTTGTATAAAAAGTTGGGACATGTCTTGCATAGTTTATATTTTATTTTTGTGACAGCAGGGAAAATCATTTCCCAGGGATGAAAAGTACTACTTTCGTTCCTCTGATTAGGTAACTTCAAGCGTACTTTCCGAGTATGAGTAATGAAAAATTAGTTTTCACATTTATCGACTGCGAGAATTAAAATCTCATTAAGAAAAATCATTTTTATTTTCGTTAATTATTGTATTTTCATAAATTATATGAATTTATTATCAAAATAAATTCATATAATTATTAATTATTATTATTTTTATTATTATATGAATCGCGGATTGATCACAGAAGCAAAAAATAACAATTACCTAATGACGTACCGATTGACCCGATTGTTGTCTACCTACCTCTGGAAAATAATATTAAAATTATTGATGGTTGGACACCCTTAAAAAAAATATGAAAATCAAATGAATAAAACATTATAGCTAAAGCTGTGGGATGTGGAAAAAATCAAATTTTCAAAGTAGAATAGAACTTAGAAGCATTTACCTACATACAAGATATACCTAATTTGAGATCGAGCATTTATTGATAATCCACCGGCTTCTTCGTCACCTTCCAATCTTTAATATTATGATCTTTGGTGAAAAGAATAAAATACATTTAATTTTAGTGTCACTCGATACTAAAATATTGAGATGTGGCGCCAAAATTGTATCGTATAACCGTAGATATGCGCGGGCGACTTACAGTTGCGTCGGTCAGCGGTTGCCGGCGGGATATTCGACGATCACCTTTCTTGTGCATAGTATTTATATATTTTTTTGGTTTGTAATTACGCTGTATATTGTATGTATAAAAAGTTTTAAAGTGAAAATCAAACCTAATTATCTGTTTTTTTTTTGCAAAAATGGAGTCTCTAAATTATATCTGACGACTAAAAACATACAATTGCAAATGCAAAAACATGAAAATTCTTATCAGATTTGAAAAATAAATATTTAATCATTTTTTTATGTAAACCAATAGCACAAAATATAAACGGAAATAGTAAATACATTTTATGGCAAAAACACAACTAACAACTTAACGAAATTACAGCCCCTGGAATTTTACTCGTATACGTGGAGCGAACTAGACGTAATTCCTGTCTTTGATGGTTTTATTTATCAAAAAGCAATATCGCGTCAATCAATTATTAAATTAAAAAAATACACTCACGATTATTCGGTAACCATAAGATATATGATTTTTGGTCATTATTTTTTTTTACTTCACTGCGTTACTACTGCGAGTGCTATCTCTAATAAATGACCAATCACACTCGGTATAAGATAAAGTAGAATTGCTCTCGCTCGTCGGATGCAAAGTAAGCGCCAAGCTATCCTGATGTGTGAAAATAATTTATCGCACAATCAATTTGAATGAGTCTAAGGTTAAAAAATAAATGTTGCGCTCAGTCCGTACTCCCCTTTTATTTTATATTAATTTACTGGAAAATTATTTACAATTTTTTTATAATTATTAATTATAGTGACGTCCAATAATTGTCAACTTAAATTGATTACAGAGTTCTAAATAAGTTGTAATACTTTTTGCAAACTTCCACAGAATCAACATGTCGTGATAGCCCAGAGCGCAATGAACTTGTCTCAAATTTATAAGGCCCCATAGGGCCATGGTTCGAATCCAGGCGTGTACCAATGAGTTTTTCTGACTTAAGTACACAATATCACTGACACCGTGCTTCGGAGGGCACGTTAAGCAGTCGGTCCCGGACGCTGTCAATAGATGGCAGTCGTTAAACTTCCCAACCCGCAGTGGAGCAGCGTGGTGGACTTAAGCTCCAAGTCCCCCTCCTCACCCTGGGGGAGGCCTAAGCCCCTGCAGTGGGGTAAAAATGGGCTGATGATGATGATGATGACAGAATCAACGTCGATATAATATGTATGTCAGTTTCTATGTGAATAGTCTTTGTAAGATTTTGTACGAAACAACGGTTTGTGAATAGTATAGTGATTAAGGCGCTGAAAAGTCATTCCTGACACAGACACTCTAGAGACACGATCCCCGTTTTTCGGTACGAAAGTAGTAGTGGTACGAATAGCCAGTAAAATGTTGAATTTGAACACGGTCGAGCAATAAAACTCAGACGACCCATATAATACCGATTTGTTGATGTAAGTCCCTAGTTGAACCTTTGGCATATAAATTTTCGACCCTTTGGTTAGAGAGCGAAGCTTTCGCTCTGGCTATATAAACAAGTAGTCAAACGTGCTCTCAAGGGAAGAGTATATGAGATAATGCGAGAAAGCACGTACAGGCATTCACTTCTGGTCGCACCCTACTAATGCTATGGTTGAATATTAAGTTATATATTATTATTATTATTATTATATATACTATTCGAACAGAGTAAGAAATCGAAATAACAAAAATAAATGTTTTCATACGGCTTGACCCTCGTATAAATTATCTTTGTTTCAAATTTTGCGACAACTTTTTCAACTACTTCCACAAAACCGTTTCATATGAAACTTTGCACACACGTTGAGTTACCGTGAAAATACAACATTATTATAATTTCTACTTTTCAACGAAGGTATGATGATGGACTCAGATGGTAGGTCAAAATATATAAAAAATATATATAAATACTTTATGTATGTAATAGGCTAAATAATGTGGCAAATAAATTATCTTATCTTATCATAGATATATAATAGCCCAAACTCCTTCGAGTTTGGACTTATTTGGTTGGTTGTGACGAGTTCTTATATATACATCGTAATTAAGTACAGATATATTATACTTGGTTACGATGGTCTGATTATGGAAGTAGGAAATGAACAGCGGAATTCTTCAACGGTTACTGTAACTCCCTCGAGTTTAGGCTTATTTATTTGGTTAGTTGGTTTGGTTTGGTTGGTTAGTTGGTTTGGTTGGTTTGGTTGGTTGTCGTGATAGCCGAAAGCGCAACGAACCTGTCTCAAATGTATAATACATAGGGCCATGGTTCGAATCCGGACACCAATGAGTTTTTCTGACTGAAGTACATTAACTATCACTGACTCCGTGCCTCGGAGAGCACGTTAAGCGGTCGGTCGCGGACGCTGTCAATAGATGGCGGTCGTTACAATCTCCAACCCGCAGTGGAGTAGCGTGGTGGATTTAAGCTCCAAACCCCCTCCTCACTCTGGGGGAAGCCTAAGCCCCTGGAGTGGGGCAAAATGGGCTGATGATGACGAATACCATGCATTGTACTTGGATACGATGGTCTGATTATGGAAGCAGAAAGTGATCAGCGGAACTCATCAACGGTTACTGTAATTCCCTCGAGTATAGACTCATTTGGTTGGTTGTGACGAAGACCTTACATTATACTTGCTTACGATGGTCCGATTATGGAAGTAGGAGACGCTTCCCCCATACATCATTATCGCAAGTTATCTAAAGTAATTACCGACACAAGCTTTTCAATGTAATTTAAAAAAGGCATGTAAGATACAAAAAAGACAAACTTATTAATTTTTCTTACATAACATAACGTAACATAACTATTTAAACACTCGTACTTGAATATAGCCCGGCTTTGTGCAGCGATTATGTACAATCCCCAAAATGGTTACTAAACATAAGGCGTCGCTCGAAGTCGAGAGTTGAGTAATAGCTTTCGTATCTATCAGTCATAGTACGTCAGCTATCAGTTTCTCCGCAGTGTTTCCCTCTTACAACAAACAGATTAATGTGATTCCAAAGTGAATGGAATGTACTAATTGCGAAGTATTAAAGGTTAGATTGTATTATTTTATGCTATCATATGTCCAGATATGATCACAAAAACTCTGGAAATGTGTAATATAAAAAATTTTAAAAATTAAAAACCATCGTTTTTAATAACACGAAGATTTTTAACAACTGAACACTTTAACACTGCTTTTATTATAAATACCGATGGTATTCTATAATAGTGGTGTGGTAATTTGTCTGTCCGTTAATTTGCGCTCTAACATTATTATTTTCCAAAAGTTATTTTTGAAACTTGGAACTGACGTTCCATTTTACCTGTAATTTTGCAAATTTTGTTTTTGGGATGTTTTTGTAATTTTTTTTAAGACGATTGAATTCTTACCTAAGAATTAGCAGTATTTTTAAAATTCTTAATTTGGTTTGTTTTGAATAAGCCAGTACAGTTGTATCATTCAATTAAAATTTAATTTCCTTATATTTTTGTAAACAATTTCATTTCATTAACAATGTACATCGCGTCTGAATTGTTTTGCATTTTATAGATTTATCTAAATCAGGCCAAAGAACTTATTTTGTGTTATTATTATATTCAATTCAATTTTCAATTTCATATATTCAATATTATATTCAATTTTCCTCATTTTTAGTAATTTATTTTTATTAATATTTCTGGAATTCTTGTAGAATTTATAATTCTAAGACTAGATAAACCTCGTTTTATTCGCTTTTTCACCAATTTTAATAAAAAAATTACAATTTTGAAACACCAAAATTGTGTTTTAGTTATATATATAATAAATTAGGACTTTTCAAGGTTCGAACACGGTACATTTTACTTTGCTCAACAATTAAAAAATTCAAAATGTATCGTTATATTCAATATCTATTTAAATTGTACATAATGCCAAGCAATTTTAAATTATATTATATAAGGTTGAATGAAGAGGGATTTCTACGGTTACTATTTTAAAATAAGTTAATTAGATTTTTTAAAACATAAAAACATTTACGAATTTTCAAAGCAGCGCGCTTAGGCGACGACGTTCATCCTATGTCGCTTAATTCCTGGAGCACGCAAGTGCGAAGTAACTAAACAACTTGTTTTAAGTGCATTAAGTATGCTAAAAGCAAATAAAATTATTGAATATTAAGTGTATTAAATGTAACCATCACCAGACGAGTCTCGCTGGCTGGTATTCTCACAAATTTATGATTTAAAGTATATACCACATCGCGTCTATATATATGGCAATAAAAGCTCTTATGTCAAAGCCACGACGGCGATTCCGCTTCAAATGATACAAGTCTTTGAACGACTTCATTTGAACCGATGCGAACTGAGCGATGACAGAGAAAAAAAACAAGTCAGCCATATTGTCGCCGAGATGCAAAAGAATTTCGATTCTTATAACACCAGTTTTATGTAGAAAAGACCTATGTTGTAGATTTTTAAAATGCCCAATTCATGAATTCAGTATGTCCACTTTCTCCTAACACATCGTTTTTATATTTTTTATTGTAAATGTGGTACGAATTAAATAACTAATATCATTGTGTTAATTTTAAAAAGTTTCGGTTTTAGTTATTAATGTTTCGAAATGGCGTGTTTGCCCATACTATTCGTCCACGAGTCTAAATAATGTCTTAAAAAATATATATTAAAAGTACCTAGTATTTTAATTTATGTTCTATGAATATATCTGAATATTCTAATTAGGGTATTTCAATATGCGCGTTATTCCTGATGCACTTCATAGATGAACTCAGGAATTTCATTAATAACTCATTCTATACGTTTTACGCACAATATACAACTCGAAAATGATCCGCATCGTGGTTAAAGTGGCTGTTGTATGCACAGAGTTTGTATTTATTTTGTTGTACAATCTATTTAACATTCACAGTAGAACATAACGTGTTGGTACGACCTCATGTTCTGTATGACATGCAATAAAACACACGACCAATTATTTTCGCTGTCTAATTTTGCCGCGCAATCGATTCACAGAATTCGATGTCAATTCTTGTAAACTTCGTACACCACTTTAACACTAAAAATCGTTTATTTATTTTTAGTCTAAGATCCGAATTAATAACGACATTCACCCATCTGTTTCAACGATGAAATTTTTTTATTATCAATTTTAGTATGTGAAAAATACATCGCGAATGGGTTGGCTAAAATATTCCTGGCTAGGCTATGAGTTATTAAATAATAATAATAAAAATATAGGGATATAATTATACTTATATTGAAATTTTTAGAAAGTCTTTCAGGAAAGAAAATAGACATAAAGAAAGTGAACAGTAAAAATTTAAAATTAACAACAAAAATCATACACGAAGGATGAATGTACCTGTTTATGCCTGTCAACCCAGTTGTTATGCCAGGTAAAAAATGGACAACTTAACGTTTGCATATTCTGTAGGCTTCGATTTCGATTGCTATTAAATTTATTTGTTAAGCACATGTGTGCTATCGTAAATATTAAGTACATAAATTTTTAATTAATCATAGCTTTGCCAAGAATTTTTCAGCCAACCCATTCGCGATGTATTTTCTACGTACCTACTAAATTTGATAACAAAAAAATTTCATTGTTGGAACAAATGGGTGAAGGTGGTTGATAATTCGTCTTCTCTACTATTTTATACTTGACCTTCTCTTAACTCTAACATTTCGATGGAACTGATTATTTACTAATTTGACCTTGATATGCCATTGACATATGTTAGGAGCGTCTTATATTTTGGAAAATTCTAACCTTCTCCCACCTTCCAGAAAAGTGTCATAGGATTAAATTGAGCATCGCTTGTTTTTTACCGACTCGCGATATATAATATAACTATAAATAATGGGAAAGGGGTCATTATGTACACATTAAAAAATTTGTTTTCCAGGCAGCCCCCTATATTATTATAAACGGTCGGTGGAGGCTGTTTTTTAATAAGTGTCGCGCTTGATGACATGATTCAGCAGATTTAAAAAGCTTTCCTGTAATCAAACGTTCCCGTCTTTCGGTCCTTGTATAGGAAGATTTAGGAAGGTATGCCCGTTTCAAAAATGCTGTTGTATAAAAAATACACTTGTTGTCAGTGGCCTCTATGAAACTAGTAAACATAGTATTTTACCTAAGTCTTAACCGTCTTATACGTAGCTCTGATTTGTTTTCAAGTTTGAGATTCGTCTAGTAGGAACACTAGGAATCAGGCAACTAAGAAATAACCGTTTTGCGGATTATTTTTCTACTGCTGACGATATTTTTTACATAGCGGTACTTCGTAAGTCTTCACAATGGAAAAAAAGACATATTTTATTATATGAGGGTTTACGAATCTGCTGTACGTGTATTATGTATGTCATTAAGCGCAAAACATATATTATAAAAATGCCCTCGGCCGACGATCTATTATCATCGACATCTTTTGCCTGCCTTGTTTTCAATTAAAATAGACACAGTTTGTACCTTTCTTCCATTCCCTCCTTCTACACGCCATCTGAACATCCTTCCTTTTTTACTCCAATTATCCTTGACCCGTTTCTTCTTCGGTTTTCTTCATAAGGGGATAAATAAATACTAAGTATTGTTATATAATACAGGTGATCTCATGGACGTGTTGGCGTTGTTCACATCTTCGGTGAACTTTGTGCTGTACTGCAGCATGAGCCGCCAGTTCCGCTGCACTTTCACTCGACTGGCCCGCCGCATGCTGTCGGCGTCGGAAGAGCCAGCCAAATGTTCCAACAAACTGGAGCCCACCACTCAGGTACAAAGGCAGACAAAATTATATAAACAGCTCTAAAATCGACCATTTTGAAATTCTCAACGAAATTTCAACAGTGTCTAAAGTTATTAATTAACTCCTATTATTCCAAGATTCAATTTCCTTCGTACAATTCACAAGTTATGACGCCACGTTAAAGCTAATGGTATGTTTTCTTAGAGGGCTTGTTTTCTGTTCTGGCAAAGTATCTTAAAAGTGGAACGTTAGAGTATCAGGAAATTGGTTTGTTACACACAAAGATGTCTCATTGTTTTGTATTTGGGTTGAAATACGTGCGACAGGTTACAAAATTTTAGATGTAATCAATATGAACTTTACTAAAACGATAAGTTCGCTCAATTTTTATTGGTAAGGTGCTGACAACATTTATCTTTCATATAATTTAAACATTCTGACAGGTTACTAAACCACACTAAGCGCAGTAGACAAAATCTAGTAAGTACGTCTATCTTAACTCATTCCGTAATGTGTATCCATATGTACAACTTGTGACAAAATTAAATAGAAAACAGAAACTACTTTATTAGGAACCGTTCACAGAATCCATGTTTAACATGTATTAGTTTTATAATCCATTTATAATTAAAAAATATAGGATTGTCTAACAAATCATTGCAATTAGGTGTGTGAAGTACTTACAAAGAAATTATGATTCAACAACCGTTTCGAGGCATATTATTAAATAAAATACACAATTTCATTATTTACACATCGAAAAAATACAAAATAATCGATATGTGCAATAACATACTTTTGACTTCTATTCGATTATTATGACGTCAGAAAATAGACTGACTTTCAGGACACGTTCTTAGTTCACTTTGAATTCAACTTATACCGTCAAATAAGAATAGTGTACGCCATAATTAAGAAGAAAAATAATAATAATGTATCAGTTCAGATATGGTTACTGCAATAACATTTAGAATGAAAGACGAAAGAAAGAAAGAAATTTAATCAGAACCACGGATACACAATACACAAAGAAAACTACAAAAAAAAACACAAAATAAAGTCTCCGCAGCCACGACAGCAGCTGACTCAGCACCCGCTGCAGGTGTGTGTGACCACGTAGTACTGATTTTCAGTCAGCCCCTATGAATAAATGACATCTTCTGTTCAATTTTGCAGCCAAACGGATTAGTTAGGTATGTAACAGTTATAAAAGTTGAAATATAAATTTGCCCGGTATTTATTTAATAGATAATCAAATATTGAAATTAGTGTCTAAATGGTTATTGAAAAATATATTAAGAAGTATCTTAAACATAGATCACCAATCTAATTGAAAATCAACTTTATGACATGCGTCATAAAGCGCACTTTGTTCCAATAGAGTACACTTACAAAAACATATTTTATTGATTTTATTAATGTTTATAAAGAATGATTACTTGGGGTGGATGAGCTTTCTTGTTGATTCTGTTTGATAAGTTAAATTCGCACATACCTCGATCAAACGGCTTCTTCCGAAAAAGTACATTCAAGAACAAACAAGCTATCAAAAAAAGCTCATAGTAAATACAAATATGTCGTCAAAACCTTACTCCACGTGAATAATATAATAAATGCTGTCTCTAAAACTCTAAAACCACAAAGAGCTTATATTTAGCAATTAATTGTGCTAAAATTAGATATGATTTTTTTGTTCTTATACATTTAGATTGCAATAAAGGCAGTCAATGTTAACATTTTGATATATGAAACCGTGTCACACAGAAGAGCATGATTAAAGAGATATTTTTGGCGGGAAACGTGAATTATAATCAAGTAATTACTTTGGTGTCATAGGTGACCGGGCCCCTATAGCGACAGAGCCCCGCCCTCCTCAGGGTTGTTGAGGAGAGCATCATATGAACACAACGATCGTGTGCCAGGTGATAAAAAATTTTTGTTATATAATTACAACAACTAACAACTTTTATACTGAGTGTTTTTTTTCTTGCTTCCTTTCTTCCAAGCAAGATATTAAGCCTGAAATTCAGATCTACAAAATGCAATGTATATGGTAATAATTTTAGTCAAAGAAGTGAGCTAGTTAATATCACTTGTAGTGGCTTAAAATTAATAATAAATAAAATTATTATTATTCTTATACGTTTTCGTATCAGAAATCTTATGTATATCAAGATAATATTGGAAGCTTTAATTAGTTAGAATAAAATTAATATGTAACGTTTATCTTGACAATAGATTTTTGTCGTAGGTAGTATATATTGAATGGATTAACAGAATATACGATTCTATTATTCCGCGTAAGATTTGGTAGAAATCACAGATCATTAATAGAAATAATTAAAATTTTGGTTTATGGAATGCACATGCTTTTAAATATAAGCGAATGTCAAAAATATACCTTAAGATCCGCGAAATATCTTACACATAAATGCAATCGAAGTGTTTGTCTGTAATTCCGAAATATTTTTCCTTATGCTTACGTGTTTTATAGAAACAAGTTTCTAATGCAACCACAGATCAGACGAGCGTTTTTTATTTTTTTATGTTTCTGTGTGCCTGTCTTCTGTCTATTTATTTGTCCGGGTTAATCTATGAAACAACTGAACCAATTTCAACGGGACTTTCCCTGACAAGTACTTTAAAAAAAAGGATTTAAAAAAAATTATAGGTAAAGACTTTTAACAAAAAATTAAAGGTAACTTTTTATTCGCAAATATGTAGGATTCATGCATAAACTTGAAAAACTATAAATTATGAAATCGGGGGAGTTAGCTAATATTAAATAATATTTATCAGATACTAAATAACAAACTATAAAGACTTCCATTCCTGTACTAGGTATATAATTATAGTATATAGTATATGTATATAGAAATTACTTTCAATTACACTTTTGCCAGCCCTAATTTCCTCTACTAATGATCTTGTCTGGAATATTCCTGAGGTAATTTAACCAACACGCGCCGCGACGGCGACGCGTCATTGTAACGTAGATACATCAGAAACTTGTTTCTTTACTATGTTAGATTTATCAGCATATTATATATTATATTATATATGTTTTTATATATTATTTCTAGTGTCATTGCTATATATGGGTTTTGCAAAAAAAAGCTATCGCTCTAGAGATCTTCTACATGGCCATTCACTCCGAAAAACATTGTAACTAATATTCGTGAAAGTGTTTTCAAGCATGAGCACGCGTCTGTGGGGTTATATTAAATTTACAATAGAAATTAAACTTCTCATAAAGATATAATTACGCATATTAAAACAGAAATTTAGAACAGCGGGTGTTTCTACGCAGCTTTTCGGTTATTATTTTTATAATGATAACGAAAATTAGTCTATTTAATGTGATTACACGTACAAAAGCTAATGTGGATGCTATGTACCGCAATTTCTATTTACAATAATTATTTCTGGTATTATTATACAAAAATAGTACTACCTGGTAAAAACAATTAGAGAATCTTTTATAAATACTTTTATCAGTTTTCAAACAGAACAACTATACTGTTAAATAATTGTAACATAAATATCATAACAATTTCATGTATGCACAAATATATACAACAATATATTTGTGTATAGATGATATTATTGTAAAAAGGCATGTGAAATTGTTGGCATAGTAGCTCCGCAAATTAATTTTTTTTTTGCGCGGTCATCAATCAATTGGAGATAATCGACAAAGAATATCAATAGAAACAAAAAATATTTTGTGTGGAAATCCGATAACGTATCAGGTTTTCGATATATTCGAGCAGAAATTCAAAATATAATTTTACTGGTATTATTTCATTGAGAAAAACAAACAGTTATAGTTGTAAAAAGAAATAGACGTACCTGAACCCTAAAACGCCGTTTTTAATTTTTTAGTTTTTGTCTGTTTGTACCATCATATAGGTAACTCAAAAATCACTAAATCGATTTTTATCAAATATTCATATTTAAATAGATAATAATGATATTATGGTTCAATAGATTATATAGTTTTAGGATCAGGGCACTAAAAATAGATTTAACGTACACATTAAAAAAATATGACCTAAACAAATTTAAAAATAAATTAGACATGACACAAAATGTCACAGGGCTGTAGGAAGGCAACGAAAACGATGGCCGTGGTTAAATTCTAGTTAGAATAGTTTCGTGTTAACGTTGACGATTCAGTTTGTCAAAATTCATACTATAAACGATCGTCGACAATATCGCGTTACTCATGTCCTAAGAACAAATTATATATTTCAACCACCTAACCATCGAAGCGAAAGAGTATTGCTCGCATCTCTTCCTGTTACAAAATAATTATCTTAGGAAAAATACTATCTTCGTTGTAAAGGAGACTTATTAATCTATGGTTAAATGTAATGAACGTAAGCATCCATCTGTACGTTAATCGAGATATTTTTTATTACATATAAATTTACAGATCATATCTGAAATTACGTTGCTCCAATATAATTTAACGTATTTACGAAACATAAAATTTTATGATGTACTAAATTTCACATTGTGATTTTCAATAAAACGCATTTCTGGCTACAACAACGTTTTATATCTACCAAGTTTATCTCTTTGGGATACAATAATGAGTTCAGTTTCAAATACTTTATCTTTTTTCTTTTTCAGATGTTACCAGTTCTCTCTAAAGGAAAAAGTACCAAATAAATAATTAGTGTTAATGAATTGGATGTAGATAAATTTTAGCTTAATTATGGAGGAAACTTTAGTGTGTATTTTCAAAATATATTTTATGTGTATAAAATAAATAAGATTTGATGTCAACCTAGTTGTTGCGTTTTTTGAGCCTTAACGCAAAAACTATGTTAAACTCGTAACGTTAGAATTTCGAATAATATTATTATGTTCTTCTGCAAGTTTTCACGAATCATGTATGAGGGTCCAAAGCTTCTTTATTATCAATGTGAAAATGTTAGTCAGTAATAGCTTTTAAGCTAATTCTCTATAAAATTCTGAGAGACCTTAAATGTAAAGAAATACATACACCTGTTCCATTTTCTATGACATAAATGCAAAAATGTAGATGTATCTGTACATATTCTTAAAAAAAAATCGTATGTTATTAATAAATCCTGATGTAAATGCATCTGTTGTGTAATTAAAATTTTGCATTAAATCTGGAATATTTTATTTATAAAATGTAAATACTGAACTATTAACATGATTTTTATTTTCCTGTAATGCAACTGTAAAATTGTATATCTACTCGAAATCTTTGTACTAAATTGTGTGTTCGTCGTTTTTCACAATGTTTTTACTTTAAATCTATGCGTAAGAATAAAAAATGACGTGGAAAAAGCTTTTTTTTATTGAATAAATCGGCTATACCCAAAATCTCAAGGGTATTTTCCTCACATTGGGAGAACTATATTTTTGCTGAAGTATTAATACACCTCTTTTATATAAAATCTGCCGGCTGGCAGAATTTTAGCTTAAAATACCTTACCAGTCCGGGAGTTTCTAAAACCTGAACTTTTAGCAAGTGATAGTACTTACAAAGTTAATTAACGTACTCGCGGTTAGGCAACTGAATGTTGATGATGCATTGAGGCTCAGCGTTTTTGCAAATATTGAAAAATAAAAATAAGTAGGAAAATCATTTTCTAGAATCTTTTTATATATACCGATAGTGCTAACATAAGTTAAAATTGTGGTACCAGTCAGTCAACCTTGGTGTTCGGTGCATAGCAGCGCTGCATAACACAGGGCTTCGAACGATTTCCTTAAAGCTGATAAGACTGGTACTGGCTGTGCTTTTCATTCAACTAGCAGTACGTATACAAAAAATTTGGTTTCAAAAAATTGCAAATAATTATTTTTATATTATATTATTGTTATATTATTATTATTATCATTACATTATTATAGTTATAAAATATTATATTATTAAATTCAGATAGGTTAATCTAAGGAGATCATGGACGAAGAACGGACAGAATGTCGCTGAACAACAAATGTGGCGGACAACAAAAGGACTACAATGGCGGCAACGTACGAATAAGTATGTAGGGTGGCTGGAGTGTTGCCATGTTAAGGAATGTAATTAAGTATTAATATTGAATAAAAAAAATCATTGCAAAAAATCGAGACAATTGTCTCTTCTCGTCCAACATTTTCATAAATTAAAGATCAATAAAAAAGTTACTTATTAAAAAATATATATTTGGTAATTATGTAATTAAAAACTCTATTTGATTAAATAGTACCAAAAAGGCACTTACTTACCAAGCACCACATCAGCACACCATTTCTAAGTATATTCTAGAATTTCTATTATTACCTGCATACCAACTTTTACCTTGTCATTTTGTGCCATTTTCTAGTATTCCTACCATTTCCAACATTCCTACCATTGTTCCAATCTTTACCGTTTTCTACTCTTTGGTACCACGTTCGCCATGTTCTATCATTTTCTAACATGTTGTACCCTTTCTACCATTTCTTATCATCATAATCATTAGCCCGTGTCTCTCCACTGCAGGATATAGGCCTCTCTCAAGGCTCGCCACCACACACGGGCGTTCGCCTTTCGCATCCAACTACCGCCGGTATAGTGCTCCAGGTCATCTGTCCACCTGGCCGCGGAGCGCCCAACGCTTCGCTTCCCGGTACGTGGTCTCCACTCGAGAACTCGTCTACCCCATCGATTATCAGTTCTACGGCAAATGTGACCGGCCCATTGCCACTTCAGCTTACTGATAATTTTGGCTATGTCGATAACTTTGGTTCTTCGACGGATTTCAGTGTTTCTGATTTTATCTATTAAAGAAACACCGAGCATAGCCCGCTCCATAGCACGCTGAGCGACTTTAAATTTGTGGATCAGTTTTACCGTGAGAGTCCATGTTGCGGCACCCTACATCATTGTACGTAGGACGCATTGGTTAAAGATCTTGGTCTTCAGACATTGTGGTAGTGGCGACGAGAACGAGACGAGTTGCCATTCGATTAATTGTTTTTCATTATTTCATAGAAAATTTCACCACCCATAAGCCTGAAGAAGATTGTGATTTCCTTTATTTTTTCAATAAAGTATTTGTTTTCACGACACGCGAAAACATTATTTATTATTTTTTAAATCACGCCAAACAATCTCAGTGGGACGAAGCCATAGGACGAAGTCTGCAACGGTAAAGTGAAAAATTTATTACACTGATTCTTATTCTGATTATGGTTCGATATAAATACTTTTTTTAACGCGTTAACGGAGACAGTGACTTATGTTACTGGATGACTTTAACGTAAATTTTACAAACACGGACAGAAATTGGAAATTTTTAAATGAATTCTTAACATCAGTTGCTTTGAATCAACTTGTGGACAAACCTACCCCCTTTACAGATCATAGACGACAATTGATTTGGTATGCAACGACAATAAGGCGCGGATACACATTACTGATATACGACATCGACCTGAGACGACAAAAACCTATCCCTAGGCAGATCACTTATGGTCCACTGAAGTATATTAACGTTACGGAGTTTAACAAAGACTTGTGTGAAATAGACTGCATGCAAATTTCAAACCTTGACGATGTTGGCGATATGTTGAGACAGTTTAATGAAAAGATCATTGAACTATTTGACAAGCATGCGCCTGAGAAGACTGTTGTGGTAATTGAGGGTCCAAAGCCACGGTTGACTAATAACGTGTTGTCATAATGTTATTTTGTCTCGTTTCATGTAAACACGTATATGATAATTTTCTTATTATCTTTTATAAATATTTTTCTTTTTATTTACTTTGTTTGCATTATTCGGTGTGTAATGTTTAAAAAGTATATTGTAATTGTTTTAATAGCCTTTTACTTATTTATTCATTTTGTGTGTACTTACATAGTTTGTTATAGTTTATCTCATCTTATAAAAAGTATATATTGTTATATTATTGAGTAGTGTGTGAAGTATATTGTGCGGACGGGTTGCTGTGCCTATGATGTGTACGGCGGGCTCTGTGCAGTGGTTGACTGAAAATCAGGGTTGTGGATGTGGTCATACACATCTGCAGCGGGTGCTGAGTTAGCTCCTTTCATGGCTGCGAAGACCTATTATATTTATATATATTATATAAATATATATATAAACATTATATTTATATATATTATATAAATATAATATACATATATACATTATGTAATATTTTTTTAATTTTCATTCTATTTTTGTTTTTTACTTTATTTTATTTTTCTATTTGACATGTAAATATGTTCCGTAGCCGTGAATAAATGGTATTTCATTTCTTTTTTCTTTCTTTCTTGATTCCAAAACCGTTTCGAGATAAATTGTTTCTTAACCATCACCATCAGCCCATTTTTACCCCACTGCAGGGGTTTAGGCCTCCCCCAGGGTGAGGAGAGGGGCTTGTAGCTTAAGTCCACCACGCTGCTCCACTGCGGGCTGGGAACTGTAACGACCGCCATCTATTGACAGCGTCCGGGACCGACTGCTTAACGTGCCCTCCGAAGCACGGTGTCAGTGATATTGTGTACATAAGTCAGAAAAACTCATTGGTACACGCCCGGATTCTAACCATGGCCCAATGGGGCCTTATAAATTTGAAACAGGTTCGTTGCGCTCTGGGCTATCACGACATTCACGTAGTTTCTTAACCATATTTTGCTATTATGAGCTCTTAAAACAGTAAAAGGTATTTATCTTTATTTCGTAGTTATGTAACATAATCTTGAAATACGTCACAAGAGTGAATTTATAACTTTGGAAGAAAACTTCACCACAAAGGTGCAGTCAAAAAGTGCTGGTTTCTCTCAGAAGTAACACGCAAGAAACTGAGGGACGCTTTTTTCTACAAAATTATAAACTGTTTTTTTGATGATAAGTTATGATAAGTTAATTATAGATGAATAATTGAAACAAACTGATAGCCGAGCGGCTTATACCTATGGCTTTTTATCATCTAAGTAGTCTATAATAAGCTTTTGCATAAAGCTTTCGTTCGTTCGTAGTTTTAAACTTATTAAGGGGTAAATTTTAATGTCAACTGGGATCTTTTTGTAAAAGAGTATATGCCCTTTAAAAGATTTTGTGATTTTATTGAGACGGCTAAAATAGTTAGCAAGTTTAACTTTGTTCTTTGTATTATTATGCCGATCACAATTTTTTTTTTATATAATGGTTAGTATTTCAAGTAAGATGGTAATTATTTGAAGAAAAATATATTTTACTTCAGCTCGTCAGACCATACGGCAGATAAGCAAAGAAAACCCATAAAGCCTACCCACTTAGAAAATTTTGAGTAATTATATAAAACAGTTCTTTGCCACAGGGCAAACATATTTAATAAGTATCTCAAAATATTTTGTTCTATTAGAAAAAAATAGTTAAAAAATAGCTTTACATACCAAACGCCAAAAACACCGACTTGGCTAAATTAATGAATTAGCCAATCGAATGGCTAAAAGAGGTTTCTAGGCATTCGATTCGAATTTTTGGAAACCAAGTTTTAAAAAACCAACTCAAATAAAAACAAATAAACCAACTTTTCGTATCCAAAGGGCTTAGCTTTCAATCAGCGAGCGTGTTGAACGTTGAGCTACATTAATTCCATCAACGAGTGGCTCGGACTTCTAATTCAAGGCCGGCATGGCCTGGCTGGCTATGAACAGGCTAGGCCTTAATTTTGAGTGGATAAGGAGTGAATGAAATTACCACAAAGCGGTGACATATACATATGTGCACACTCGTAGATATATATATAGCGAGCTGATTTTATTATGGACACGTCGCGTCGGTTGTTGATTGACGATAATGGGTCCGGACTTTTTTTGTACTTGTTTCTTAAGTCACCTCATAACAGAAAAATCAGTCACTCACGTTACACATGATAGATACAATCTAGATAGATACAAATTTTAAATTCACTTGATTGTAATTATTTTTTTAGAATTCATGTCGAGAAATTTGGTACCATCAAGCACGCGCATTCAATAATTCACAGAAACAGTGTTGGCGATTTTGTGATAAATAATTTGAAATGGGGTCGAAATCCAAACCGGAAAAGATTTGACGATAGAAGTACAATAATAATAAACTTGGGACATCCCACACAGTGTTATGGGTTACTAGATGACTGATATAAATACTTAAATATTGTTACGGGCTACCGGTTCTAATATTGACGATGCACTGAAACACTAATTTTAGTTCACTTTACTTTATTGTAATTCCAAATCACAAAATAATACAAGAGCAAACAATATCGAACACTAATTGCACGGTTAAAACACTCCACACTTCGCAAATTGTCGCGCTTGACTTATTTCCAAAAATCAACTTGCTCGACGCCGCGGACCATCGCCTTATATAGCTCTCTCCCTTCCACTAGTCACCGTCTCGAACATTCTATCTCTCGAAATTTATAAATTACATTTTAATTTCTCGACTGACCGTGGGAACGGAATTTTAGCGCCGCCGGCGCCGCGTGGCGTCTCGAAATGAGCATCGATTTTTAGAAATATCGCGAATATTCCTTTGAACGATGCGCCTCTGTATTAATTTAATTGTTCGTCTAGACTTTTCGGTTTTATTGAATGGCTGTGGGAATTTTTCTCGTAAGTTCGATGACCTGTTTTTGTACTATTGTAGATAGGTGTCATGCTTTTTCTAGTGAGTTCGATAACGTCGTCGCGAGAGTAGAGAGGCGTCACAATATTCCTTTTTTTTTATAACACATACATAGGTAATTGTACACCCAGACAGACAACAAATTGACATGTTTATGCTCACAAATATTTGTGGGAATCAAACCCGTGCTCGTAGGCTCCGCAGTTAAGGTATCTAACCACTCAGTCAATCGTTCGGTCTATTATTTATAATAGGGCACACGAAGATTTTATTCAAACGACTAGGGATTAAAACAATAAAGAGATTAAAAGTAGACAGTAAATACAGTTACGGGCTACTAGTCCGGACATCGGGGATGCACTAAAGCAGTAATTTTTAAATTTATCTATACAATGATATTATAAAGCTGAAGCTTTGTTTGTTTGTTTAAACAAACAAACTCTTATTCCTTTTGAGATTATTATTCTTTATTAATTATTATTAATTATTCCTACTGTGATACTACTTACTTTGACTTCATAGCCAACTAAAAGTTTGACGCCAGCCGTATAATTACTTTTTACTATTACAATATTTAGAAAACGAGTAACGTACGAGTGAATCGAGTACCTAATAACTATTACATCATTGATTGCGGAATTCGCTATGACAGATGACGCTTCAATTGAATAAGGGCTACGGGACTTTTCTCTGAGTATGTATTTGTCAAATCCATACGATGTGACTTTCAGTAGTATATTTTACGGTTTTTTAACGTTTTCAGGTGTATTTAGAGATAAATGGATATCAACAAACGTTATGAATAAACATACTAGGTACGTGAATAATTCAAAAAGATTTTTTTTAGATTCGTTATAATTAATTTTTTAATCCTTTTTGTGACTAGCTATAATGAATGTGTAATGTAAATATCGTATTTTTTATTGTTAATCTGCTTGAAATGCCAATAACTAATACATTTGTATAATTTTCATAAACACCTAAGTTACTTGTGGGGTCACCATTGGCAACTAATTTGGTTGCCCTCATTGCGACACACATTGAGTAAATCTATTAGCAGCGTTTGATTTCAATAGTCATAAATCTCACTTTACAGTATCGAAATGACATTAAGCAAATTTTGTGGGTTCGAAGACCGGCGCGCAGGGATTCCGCAGGGGTTGAAGATCGGTGCGCGGACACTTTATGCACTGAAACTCGGACTAGAACTCGCTATCTTGCACCAGCTAGCTAGAGTATGAGTGGTTAGACGGCACAGACCAGTCAACTTATAGACCACGTTTTTATTAAACGTCAGTACAAAAACCAAAACGGCAAAAAGTGGCGGGGTGCGGGGAGAGGTCGGCTAGTTTTCATTGGCTCGTTCAAAATTGACAATTTAATGGCTTCCGACGTGCTTCCCAACTGACCGCTCACAAGAGACGTAGTTATGTAGTGTCACTACATAGCCTTAGCGAATGCTACTCCCTGTCAAAGCGTGGTCTATAAGGTAGACTTGTCTGTGTTAGACGGTAAATGCAGAAGAGGCCTTCCAGTGAATTCGTACTTTTATGGCGACACATCACGTGACGTAACTAACTTTGTTCCAAGAGGTTGCGTTCGTAGTGATAGTGTTTAGTTCGTTCATGTCTTGGCTAACTTCCGATGTCCTATTTCCTTTTGATACTAGGGGAAACGGAAATTGCCTCCTCGAAGTTTGTCTATCCAATGTAATCTTTAAAAAAATATATACGTCAGTGAATATAATATAATATAGAAATTTTAGTACCTAAACAACACGACCTATACAACTTGCCTAAAAAAGATAAATTCAAAAGACGCAAAGGAATAATTACTTTTTGTTACAATAAAAACATAAACAACGAATTCGACTTGGGATTAAACAAAGCGAAGTTCTGGTATTGATGGACATAATTAATATTTTAAATTGAAAAGCGGTACATAAGATGTAAAACAAAGGTCTATTTATACAGAGGTATACCTGTCAATAATTTTCCTAAATCGCTTACGGGTCGTCAACGAAATTAATTTCTGGTCCTTTGATTTACAATTAATATCATAATTTTTAATAAGTAATTGAAAGTTGAGGAAGCAGTTCATTATATGGCCTCATACGTTATGAACAAAATAGGCAGACACGAAGCGACGATGGTAAAAAGTGTATCCGTAGAACTTAGCCCACTCTAAATTCGCGAGTTCTCGCATAAATACACATTCAAACTAAATTTACTCATGTGTAGTACGTACTGGAAAGTCTAGCAGTGAACATTTAAAAAAAATGCCTTAATTTGCAGTGAAATGGTGTAGCTATAACAAAAAAAACAAACGTATACGATTTACTTTTAAATTTTTAAAATAGCTGACATAGATTATAGCTGATATGTTTATTAAAATATGATTTAATTTAAGTTTACTCGAAACACAAAATCTCGACGACAAAACGACAAAGCAAGTTATGTTAAAATCCCCCAAATAAATAAAATTTACATACAGTCCAGTAATTTCCATACTAGTTGATTGTTTCACTTTTAATTTCCTAGGATGTTGGTCGCAAAACTTCTCTCAACAGAATATAGGCAGGTACATGTATATAGGCATGCATGCGCCTGGCGTCTAACAACTGTTTTTATGCTATCTACTTATTTGAATAACTGATGTCGATACATAGGTAATGTTCATCTTTTTGGGGATGCTGATAACGATTTTGGGGTATATTTTAAAATCCAGGATGACAGAAACTATTTTTTTTTTCTGATAAATCGGTGTAATGTTAACCTTTCCTCCCGCAATTTCCTGTCGCATAAACAAATACGTTTGTTAGTTGATAATATCGTACCAATGACCCGTGAGAGTTTAACCTATATAACTTGGTCGTGTGATGAATTAGCTCAAATTAATGCTCTGTGAGTAATTTTAATTGTTCAATATAAAATATGCATTTCAATAACATGTTATTATATAGGGCAAAAAATATAAAAGCTAGGTACATCGTGTCACAAATTTTTTTAGGGTTATATTGCTAAATTGCTAAAACGGCACCTTTATAATTTACTCCTGTACATCTGTCCGTCTGTCCGTATACTACAAGTATGTTACTCGGAGACCATTAGCACTATAAGTAAGCAATAGATTTCGACGACCGCTTAACCTAGTGGGTGGCGACCCTGCTTACGAAGCTGGAGGTCTCGGGTTCGAATCCCAGGTCGGATCAGTATCTATATGATGAATATCGATACGGGTACCGGGTATTTGTTGTTATATGTATGTAGTGTCTTCGCTTGGTATCCAAAACACAAGCTAATGCTTAGTTTGGGGCCTACACGTTGTTGTCATGTTGTTGTCACGTAATGTGAATGATAACTAATCGATCTCGATGATGATATTCGACGTTTTTTTTTTGTTATTGTCTATATCCTCGCGTTGCTGACTAAAGCCAGTGGCGACAAAAGGAAATATCAGGAGGCAACAGTATATTTATTTTTATTATTGTTTTATTTATTAAAAGGAGAAATAACAGAACGCAATGTAAAAAAATGGTGATGGTGGATTTAAGCTCCAAACCCCCTCCTCACCCTGGGGAAGGCCTAAGCCCCTGCAGTGGGGTAAAATGCGCTGATGATGATGATGATGAATGTAAAAAAAAACCATATACAAAAAACAATCTTGTAAGTTATAGTTGTATTATATAATTATAAACTACTATGGTTCTTTAAACTTTTCTCAACAGCAAAGTGTAGCGTTATAAATAATATTTGGGTTTACAAGTAATATTTGAACAACATTTTAAACAAGAAAAAATATAGTTTCAGTATATCACAATTAGACACAGTGAACAAAAGTAAGTATTAAAAAACATATATGTCGATAGCAGAGTATTTGAATTGTAATGAATAGAGCGCAATATGTGTGTGCAACTAAAACACTTTCATAATGTCTTCTATAAAGGATGATTGTGAGCCGTAAAAAACTTCAACGTCTAGTAATATTTTATATATAAATGTTAGGCACCAAGTTTTCAATATTCCAACAATTTAATTTCGGCGAGGCAAATGTTTTCACACGCCGAAGTTGACGTACAAAGTCACGTGACGTGGGTAAGGAAATTTCCAGATGTTTGAAAAGTACGTCACGTCGAAAAACTAGTTAAGAATACGAAATGCGCCGTACGAAGTTTAGGAAGTAAAACCCATGATCCGTTTCAGGCTGTCTTTATAGACTTTTGTTAGATTCCGTAACGATGTTGACCGACAGGGTAAACGTTACAAACTTCTTTTTTCTACGAGTCCGTGCTTGTACATTCAGTAGAACGATTGAGCGTTCTCTATTTGAGTATCAACAAAATTTAAGAAAATACGGATAAAAATAAATACTAGACCTTCAATACTTCTTTCTCTAAGAGTACAGTTCCAACTTGAAACTTTATGGCGGATCCGAACATAGGCACAAGTCGCGTCGCAGTAACCAGTTTTAAGTGTAACGGAACACAGTGAAGCGACTGTACCTGCGCAAGTACGCTTATATTGTTGTATTCTCATCCGCCATAAAGTTTAAGGTGAACTATACACAATTCGCCACCTCAAACTGTGATACAGAAGCTACCATAACACTGTATCTAGACTGCTTCTTTTATGAAAATGGGAACCTTCAACCTTTTATCTCGCAGGTCGCTTAGCGCCCCCTCATATGTGCGGAGTGTAACTTCACTAGGTGCGACAAAAAATTAAATGAGACGAAAACAGAACAACGAAAAACGATAAAACAGCATATGTTTCTAATATAATAACTGAAAACGGAAGCACGTTTTTAAGGTTCCGTACGCAAAAGTATCAACGGGAACCCTATCAACTAAAGCTCCGCTGTCACTCCGTCCGTCCTTCTGAATTAGGGCTGTATCGCCTGAATCGTAATAGGTTAAAATAATAGACTTGAAATTTTCACAAAGGGTGTATAACTATATACGCCATTACAACAAATAATAAAAATAAAATAATGTTAAAAATTAAAGGTGGCCAGCATACAATAAACGTGTTTTTTTTCGATGTATCTGGTGTTTGGTGGCTGTGAGATTATTACTTACACTTGAATTTTTTATGAAGTATGTACAATTATGGCCACTATCTTGTAGGCCACTTCGTGTATGAGTCCGCCTCGCACTTGGTTATGAAAAATATCTCATTATTCGGTTCATCGACGAAATTGTTTCCATTAAAAACTTGAGCAAATCTACAACACCAACGTCTAGGTCTCAAACTAAGCGTTAGCTTGTGTTCTGGGAAACCTTTCGGGATGTCACAGCAAAAATTGTGCATTTTTAGTTGAAGTAACAAGTGTCCCACTGCATTAGAATGGAAAAACACGTGCCTTAAATACTCGCGTATAAATCTAAATAGCTTAGAAATATCGTTTGTTCCCATTAAATTCACCAGTCTCAACAGCCACATCATAAAGCGGCAACAACAACACTGTTTAAATAATATGTTTGCTTTCATCATATCATGATTATTATCATAGTCTTGCTTAAAGTCGAATGTTAGCAATAAATATAAAAATACCTTTTTTAACATGATAGCTAGTAAAATAGTGACGTGACACGAAAAGTGTCTGAAAATTTTTATTATTGAAAATTCACGATTTTAAGATCATCATCACCATCATTATCATCAGCCCATTTTTACCCCACTACAGGGGCTTAGGCCTCCCCCAGGGTGAGGAGGGCGCTTGGAGCTTAAGTCCACCACGCTGCTCCACTGCGGGTTGGGAACTGTAACGACCGCCATCTACTGACAGCGTCCGGGACCGACTGCTTAACGTGCCCTCCGAAGCACGGTTTCAGTGATATTGTGTGTCAGAAAAACTCATTGGTACACGCCCGGATTCGAACCATGGCCCTATGGGGCCTTATAAATTTGAGACTGGTTCGTTGCGCTTTGGGCTATCACGACATACGAGGGGAGGCCTAAGCTTCTGCAGTGGGGTATAAAAAAAGGGCCAATTGAATAATTTTGTTTGTTTGTAATTTAATTGCCCTATTTTTTCTTCCTCACTATACCTTAGTTCAGACCAACATCGAAGAATATACATTTTAAGATCATCATAATGTATATTTTTCGATGTCGGTCGAAACTACAGTATAGTGATAAGAAAAAATAGGGCAATTAAATTACAAACAAACAACATTATTCCATTGGCCCTTTTTTTATACCCCACTGCAGATGCTTAGGCCTCCCCTCAAGATGTTTGTGACTTGGCTTGGAGCTTAAATCCACCACGCTGCTCCAATGCGTGTTAGTGGATTGTAATGACCGCTATCTATTGACATGCGACCGGGACCGACTGCTTAACGTGCTTTCCGAGGCAAGGAGTCAGTGATAGTTAGTGTACTTAAGTCAGAAAAAACCTCCTTGATACACGCCTAGCTTCGAACCACGGCCTCACAGCCTTATAAATTTGAAACAGGTTCGTTGCGCTCGGGCCATCATGACCAACAACAATGTAACACGCTATATAATCAAATATATGACAGCTAGTTTATGTCCGCAATCATAGACTGTCTCAGAGCAAAGGCAAAGGAGAAGGAGTAATCCGCCTCGGGCCTCGCGCAAGCTTACTGCACGATATTAAACTGTCAATCTAAGTTTTCATTATTTTTAACCGACTTCAAAAAAGAGGACGTTCATATTTTTGTCTATGTATTTTTTTATTTTTTTTATTTATTTATATTCAAAGATCAATTATTGTGGACCGACTTGGAAAATTCTTTTTTTGTTTGTAAGTTTTAGAAATAAATTTTTCTTATTTAAAGAAATAACGTCACATTAAGTCATAAAATATGAGGAACAGGAAGTCTAAATATTGCAATCCGAAAATATTTTGTTTCACTGAAAAAAGTAGATAACAAAACTAGTTGTGTTACCATAAAAATTGCAAAACATTGATAATTTTTAAACAAAGTTAGTTAATAAAAAACGAACTTTTTACCTAAGCTCAATGTAATGTTAGTAATTTATGGTCTTCTTCTTCTCAGATTGTATCCAGTATATACAACTTAAAAGTTTTAGATATGTTGTGAATTTATAAAAACTTTGGTGAATTAAATATCAGAGAAGCTCCGCCGACATCATCGTTTCTATGAAAGGTGGATATTAACAGACCCTAGCACGCACTGGACCAACAGCGTGACAGTTCTATGATAAGGTGATAAGTCTATGATCAACTCCTTAGTTCAATGTTTAGAAAAGGCTATTTTTCAGCAGGCAGGGCTTGAAGATTTTATTTACTTATTGCGGTGCGTCAATGTAAAAATTCAGTGCTTTTTACAGATTTTTATTGGAGTTACAGACACCGTAGGAAGACATACGGCTTCTGCGATCAATTTCGTCGTACCTAAAACATAATAGCGCCATAAATTTTTCTCGAATGTCGTAAAATGTTACGGTATTAATAAAACGTTGTTAAGAGTGTGTCAGATGTAATATACGCGTACCCCTGTGGAAACGCTGAAACTGAAATTAATAACGGAATGCTAGTTTTCAAAAATTGGTTTCGATATTTGGTATAAAAAATCAACGGCACTTAAACCTTAAATAAGCGCACTTAAACCTCCCTCAGTTATTTAATTTTCCTTTTGAAATAACCAAAAAAAATCAACGGATCTCCTGCTTTGCACGTACTTCTTACGGCATTGGAAATGAACCTAACGGGACAAAGTAAACACACATGTTTTGGATAAGATTTTTCGAAATTACTTTTTTTTGCAAAAAAAAATAACACCACCGTATGTGAATAAGCTTAAAACTTCGAAATATAACATTCTGTACGACATTTCGATCGAACAAACCGAATTAGTACGAAATTTGACACCGACGCATATCCGACTTCGAACTAAGGGCACCCTTAACCACTACTTCCGGTTGTCCGATTCTAACAATTTTAGTCTCAATCGATCATCCGTTTAATTACCCCGAGCCGTTTTTTTATATTTTTCTTATTCGGACCTAGTTCTCGAGATAACGGGCTCCCAAACTAAAAATCGGGGAAAAAAATTGCGTTTTTTTTCGTTTCTTGCCGATATTTTTTTTTTGTTTTTGAACTTTTTCCAAATTGTCTTTTGCCATCTTGTAGAGCTCACCAAGATGCGTCTTTTGACACCACGTTCATTACGATATCTCGAAAACTCTTTGTGCAATCTGCCTGTCTCACAAAACTCCTAAATGATCCCGTATACTCCAACAAAATGAAAGTCATTTCCAATGACAAAACAAAAAAACATACCGCCTAGGGACAGTATTTTTCCTATTACATATATTTTTCTTGTAAATATTCATACAGAAATATAGCGAGGATTAGACACGGGCCGAACTCTCTTTTTTCGTATGAAAAGCTTTAGCCCTTAAACATTTTCAACCTTAAAACAGGACATGTAAGTAAATTATACTCATCCAAGTTCTATATCCAAAACAAGTAGCTACATAGGTCTCTATGTAAGTTTTGAGATGTTTGTTTAAAAATGGATCGCATTTATATCCTAGTTTTTAAATAGTAAATTTATTTAAACGTCGAATACGAAAGGCCATTTACAGAAACTATACAATGTTTTGGGTAGTTATTGTGTCATCACTTCCCGCCTTTTTGTCTGCTACGATGGAACTCAAGCGAAACCATTAGTATGCATCTGCTTTGATTTTAAATTTGATTTATCTGAAGTATTAAACTTTGAAAGTTTAAAATAAACTTTAGGCGAATGCGCTCCTTTTATAATAATGATTTTTAGATGATTTAACGAATTTAAAAGTGGCAAAACTACTTAAGAAGACGACAACAAAAGTGGACGCCAACGGCAGTCACTACAGAAAATGTGTGAATTACTGAAATGCTAATGCAAGAAAACCCACGAATCGCATATAACATGACAATAACGTAGAGAGAATCTAGGACATTACTTAGTTCGGTTAGTGCTTATACCATCAACCATAACATCTTGGAGTGAGGAAACTTTATTATCGTTGGACACCATATTTATGGATGGAATGAGTCTTATGAATTAGTATATACTCGTTTGTATTGTTGATAATGAACTGTATTCTGTAACAGGTAATTACTGTGCCATATAACATTTTTAAAACAAAATTTTAATTAACCTATTCGTTTAATTTGTAAAAAAAAAGGTTGTCTATCCGTAGTCACACCACAATAGCCCAACACACCCGTGATGACCAAAAACGAGTTTTTAATTTAATGTAAAGTAGCCAAATAATTCTTATATTAATTTATTTTTCATAATTTTTGGTTTTGATCACCTTTAGTTTTTGATCGTCAAGGGTGTAATGGGTAATCGATTTTAATTGATGACGTCTGTTCTTTTAATTTGATATTTAGCGTTTTACAAGGTACAACGGTGAAAATTGATCTTCCACTATATCATCAAGGGAACAGCTAAAGGTACACAGGAAAACAAGTGCTCCAGTTGGCGCCTCTGACCACTGTGACTTGACAAAGCGGTCAGTCATCAGTACAAGCACAACGCGCAAAATCATTAAATTACCTGTACACGATAGGTTTTTTCTTCTACAAAATGGTGCGACATAAAACACAGCCTCATCAAATCAGGCTTATGTTGTGAGTACGCATATGTTTCGTAAAAATATCACCGACCAAGAACACAATAGTTTAAGCAAAGTTTTAGCGCACTTAAACCTCCCTCAGTTAATAATAATAATAATAATAACATACACATCACAACAACGTCTAGGCCTTAAATTAAGCATTAGTTTTTGTTTTGGGTACCAAGCGAAGACACCACATACATATAACAACCAAGACCCGGTACCAGTATCAATATTCATCATATAAATACTGACCCGACCTGGGATTCGAACCCGGGACCTCCAGCTTCATAGGCAGGGTGGCTACCTACTAGGCTAAGAGGTCGTCGTTATTAAAGTTATTTAATTTTACTTTTCAAATAACCAAAAAAAAGTTGCTTTGAATAATCTCGATTAGTAATTCGGTTGCCAGCGATTAAGTGAAGCTACCGAATAGCTGCACACACAAAGCACTGATCTAAATAGCCATAGACTAAAAAAGCTATATTATCAACTAGCAACAGTATCACTATACACACAGTAGACACAAAAAATCATACTGGGGACGTATCCAAAACGGACCCAGACAGCAAACCACTCTGACACATTATGTCTGGACGTCCTCGCAATAACCCGTAAACTCCGTTGTTTATGATACCAACCACCCGGAACCGTATGTTCGTGCCATTAATTTACCAGTTCCAAACTGAAATAAACATAAAGTCTGCCCACAAATATAAAAACAATGTTATTGTTTCTTCCAGTATCGAGAGGAACAACGACAGATGAAGAGCGAAACGCCCTTGCTGTTCATATTACGTTATCACCAGCCAAGCTAAATAGACAACGGATAAATGTATAGAATAGCAAAAAATTTTAAATTAAACTATTATTTTCTCATTTAATACTTATGTTCCTGTTCACAGAAATCACGTCCTCCTACTTATTTAAAATTATTAAAGACTTTCTAACCTTTCGTTTGTATCTAGAATTTATTTGTCAATGTCCATACAATAACCCAAAGAAAAAATTTACTCGTATAAACGAACGTTGAAAGGGAAGAGATAAAGGTATAAATTGAGTCCCTATGTGGAGCTTTATCGATTCACCTATTGGGACCAATGGGAGTTTTTTGTCAGCCTGTCTTAGTTTTAGATGTTTCGTTAGAACATTCTAAACGAGGGCTTAAATGTATGCGTAAACACAAATAGATATACGTAAGTACTATGATCTCTCTTTTTGTCTAATATATTATCCCGAAATTATGAAGATATTAAGCTTTATTGAGCTTAAGGGGTGGGGAGGCCTAAGCCCCTGGGGAGGCCTAAGCCCCTGCAGTGGGGTAAAAATGGGCTGATGAAGTTGAAGTGAAGAAGCTTCTAGCTTGAAGCTAAGTACTTCATGCAAATCTGTATTAACAAAGTCGGATCTGTTAAACAACAAGTTTCTGTAAAGCAATTTAAACTTAAGCGTACATGAAGCGCATATTTAAATGACCTAGGTATTAAACGACTTCGTATTTAAGTTCTTATTACGATATATCAGAATCGGTTAACAAGGATTGAATGAAACACTAAATCCATAGATAAAACACGAGTCACGTTGAAATTACAATTTGCTTTGCTTATATAACTCAGGAAGTACGCAATTTACAACTGACATTCACAAAGACGTAGGAAAAGATGGGTCAACTCAATGGGACCACGGGGAACTGCTCGTGTAGGGACGTAAAAGTATTGCAAATCGTTTCTTGAAAACTGAACTAATTCGCCTACTTTCATCCAGTTACGCCAAGCGTTCGCTTATGTTCCATTAAGATTGTGTATAACTATTTGGACAATAATAAATAGTTTACGAGTATCTGTTAACACCATGTGTGTGCGTATAGAGATATCAGTGTGAAACATGGAACATAATATATTATATTACAATTCGTATTATGCGTCTAAAACCTTTTTTGTCCTCGACAGGTCGGAGACGGTATGTGTGTTTGGGGTAAGAGGTTGCTTGTTTATTTGTAGGTTTGCGTGTATGTCTGTGCAAATGCATTACTATTTTCCTCAAAAACTGCTGAACGGATTTCGATGCGGTTTTTTAAATTACATAGGTAAGTAGTAATTCTGGTATTGGTATTGCGTAGCTGTCATTTGAATGTAGATTTGTAGACATGTTTCATGGATAAATGCTATCACGGGGCGACGCAACAGATGTAAACCACTGGGATTTTGATTCAGTTTTTTTTTTGTATTGCTTAGGCATCATCTCAAAGCAGATTCTTAAATATGTTTTACAGTGTTGGCAACCAGCTGGCACTGTCGTATATGTACTTTCTAAAACGGTTGGGACGATTTTAATCCATTTTCTTTTTTACATAAATTAATGTTGTTTCAAAGCCAGTTTTTAGACATGTTTTACGGTTAGGCCCTTAGGGAGCGCTGCAGTAGATGTATAAATCTAAAATAGCTAAGCTAATAATATATTTTGATGAATTTTTCACTTTACTTAGGGGTCGTCCATTAAACACGTGAGGCTCGACAGAGGGGGAGGGGGTTTGACAAAAAACACGAAACATCACAAGGCATGAGGAGGGGGGTAGGGGGTTGTAGTGAGATATCACGAGTATTTATTTTAACTTTCGGTTAACCGTGTAAAATTATATGCTATTCACATGATTACAATTTTCCTTTATTATTTTTATGCCAATCCAAACAACCTGCAACTTTAATATCTGTTTGGACATAAAAAATGCAAAAAAAAAATATCACGTGATTAATGGACGACCCCTAGGTGTATCTTCAGGGATAGAAAATTAAAAATGTGTTACGGTGATAGGCCATTAGCCAACGCAGCACTAGATGTGTCTGTCTAAAATGGCTAACCTAATATTTTCATGAATTTTTCACTTAAATATGTGTATCTTCAGACTAGATTATTTATTAATAACAATAAAGAAGGTTTTAAAAAACCTGATACCTGTTTATAATGATAATTTAAGTTTGATTGTGCAGACTAAGGGCCACGCACAACGGTAAATTAACATATTTTTCATTGTTGTTAATTATAGGGTATAATACTTTTTTTTTAATTTTATTTTATTCTAAACAATAAACTTTTTAATACTCTTACACTATAATACACTTTTTAATATTTGTTTTTTTAGCGGGTTTTTATCGTGACATTTTTTAAATTTATATTTTAAATTATATTTATTAAAAATTTAATGCATAGGTAAGTTTACAATAAAATAAAATGCAAACGCAGAAAGTTGCGACAAAATACGAGTGTTTCGTGATTCTAACAAAATACATGAGTAAAATGTTAACAGGAAACTCAAAGTACACAATGTCACTTTTCTGAGAAATTTACTAACAAGACAGGACATTTCACACTTTCTAATGGATGATTGGAAGCTTCCAAGAAATATTTTTTTATTCAGATATTTGTAAATATTCGATTTTGCGTACAATAAAGATGCGATACGTATTTTCTAGGTTCTGGTGAAAGGAAGCACAGTGAAGAGATTAAAATCTTTTTCAATACTGATCCTTAATAAGTAAAATAAAAGAAAACTACAAACAATTAACTCTTTGTATCGTTTATTGTTCGTCCGTCTGTCACAGCTATTTAACTCAGAAACATTTTTTAATTTAATTCACTTGTTGTTCTGATATGCGTTTCCTAAATTCCTAAAAAGTTTCCTCCATCCTCTTTAAGTTTTCAACTATGGGGCGGATAATTATGGAAAAACTTAAAAACACTTTCAACTCAAATTTGTTTAAATGAGATGTATGTAGTTTTTGACATATATGTTTTAAACGTCGTAATTGTATTTTAACCATAAACATCCATTTTGAGTAAGGAACCCATCACTGTGCGTGGTCCGACACACACTTGACCAGTTATCTATATTAATAAAATTGAAGTGTCTGTCTGTCTGTCTGTCTGTCTGTTCCGGCTAATCTCCGAAACGGCTGAACCAATTTCAATGAAACTTTGCAGACGTGCAGAGGGCATTACCGCGGGTAACATAGGGTACTTTTTATCTGTCTGTCTGTCCATCTGTCTGTCTGTTTGAGCTGATCTCAGAAACGGCTAAACCGATTTCAATGAAACTTGGCAGACGTGCAGAGGGTGTTATGATGGGTGACATAGGCTGCTTTTTGTTTTTCTGTCTGTCCGTCTGTCTGTCTGTTCGAGCTGATCTCCGAAACGACTGTACCGATTTCAATGAAACTTCGCAGACGTGCAGAGGGCATTATCGGGGGTGACAAAGGCTATTTTTTGTCAATCTCAGACTTATCGTGTTGGTACTCAAACCTGATGTTTTGACGAAATCTATGTGACCACGTGACCAAATTTTTAAATGCTTATATTTTGGAAACTATCAATCGCAGACCTATCGTGTTCGTACTCAAACTTGATGTTTTGACGAGATCTATGTGACCACGTGACCACATTTTTAAAAGCTTACATTTTCGAAACCATCAATCCCAGAACTATCATGTTGGTACTCAAACTTGATGTTTTGACGAGATCTACGTGACCGTGTGACCACATTTTTAAATGCTTATTTTTTCGAAAGCATCAATCGCAAAGCTATCGTGTTGGTACTCAAACTTGATGTTTTGACGAGGTCTATGTGACCACGTGACCAAATATTTAAATACTTATTTTTTCGAAACCATCAATCTCAGACCTATCGTGTTGGTACTCAAACGTGATGTTTTGACGAGTTCTATGTGACCACGTGACCACATTTTTAAAAGCTTATATTTTCGAACAACCAATCGCAGATCTATCATGTTGGTGCTCAAACTTGATGTTTTGACGAGATCTATGTGTCCATGTGACCACATTTTTAAATGCTTATTTTTTCGAAAGCATCAATCGCAAAGCTATCGTGTTGGTACTCAAACTTGATGTTTTGACGAGGTCTATGTGACCACGTGACCAAATATTTAAATACTTATTTTTTCGAAACCATCAATCTCAGACCTATCGTGTTGGTACTCAAACTAGATGTTTTGACGAGATCTATGTAACCACCTGACCCAATTTTTAAATGCTTATATTTTCGAAACCATCAATCGCAGACCTATCGTGTTCGTACTCAAACTTGATGTTTTGACGAGATCTATGTAACCACGTGACCACATTTTTAAATGCTTATATTTTCGAAACCATCAATCACAGACCTATCGTGTTGGTACTCAAACTTGATGTTTTGACGAGATCTATGTGACCACGTAACCAAATATTTAAATGCTTATATTTTCGAAACCATCAATCCCAGACCTATCGTGTTGGTACTCAAACTTGATGTTTTGACGAAATCTATGTGACCATGTCATATTACCTAATTTCATAAAAATTTCATAAGATTTCTTAGGCAGTTAAATTTCCGAACGTTCTAGAAAGTGTTACAATGTTCTAGAGCGTCGCGTTCCTTTAACTGTCCCAGTACAACTGTGCTCAACGCGAGCGAAGCCCGCGGGCGGAAAGCTAGTTTGTAAATAAAATCATTTCTTGCCTGCGATTCAATTTTTATGTTCCACAATTAGGCCCTCGAAGAATTATCAAACGGATCCTATTAATCCCGATTAATCCGAGACTTGGAAAATTAGACGTATAAATTAATTTGGCAAAAGGTATTCATTTCGCATAAAATTCATTTCATAAACTTCCTTAATCAATATACCTCCTTGGCACCCTGAAGCATCATTTAAAAAGTTTCGATGGGTAGAGTGTGAATATAAAAAAACTGAAAACTATTACACCCATTTCCACCTTTTTTGTTTTGTGTACATTATAGCACACCCTACGCTTTTCTTATTCCAAACTCCATTTCCGTCGACGTCACAATTTTTGTACGTGTAATAAATTTTAACTTGGCGACATTTAGCGAGACCTTATCCAAAAATAAACAGTTTACTACGGGGACTTGATTACAATTGGGAAAACTTGATAGCCCATGTAAATTAATCAAATACAAGACCTATGTACCTATAGGATTAAAAACGTTTCACCTCAATAACAGTCACCTGATTGTCGTGTGTTGCCAATAACAGACAGAACGATTTCCCTTTTATTTTGTATTAATGGTTGTCCTTTTCGGCATTTAGGAGTGGAGAAAACAAACCGTATTATTCTTTAGCGCGAGGTCTGTTAGAGTTCTGTGCGAGAGAAAATAATCGCTAAAACGGGTGATGGCCGACGATGCCCACATAGAGCCAAGCTTGCGTGTTCTATTACCCGTCTATCAAAAAAACACAACACCATACAGATTTTACTTTGATATTTCACTTTCAGTTTAATATTGTGGTACGGACCGATTCTCGTTTCATACAACTGATTCTTTATGGTGTTGACAAAATTTTTGTTGACAAAAAATTGTAACGATTTTACTTATTCACAGTAACAATTTTTTGTTATAAGCTTGTTTAGGGGTCGGCAATCTTTTTAGACGGAAGAGCCAAAAGTTACAATTTACAAAATATTTCAGTTTTTAAATAACCACTATTAAATTTTGTTTCGATAATATTTGCTTATAATATTATTTATAATAAAGTTCTTTAAATATGAAATAATGTTTGCTCATACAAAAACATACAAATGGTATTAGCACAAAACTTAAAAGTGTTTTAGTCAGAATAATAAAATAATTAATCCAATTATAATAATAATAATAATAATACATGGGACTTCCCACACAGCGTCATCTAGTCCCAAAGTAAGCAAGTATTATGCTTGTGTTATGGGTTACTAGTTAATTATATAACTACAGTTATCGAAAAATAGTTAAGTACATCAATGGGAACATTGACTTTGTATGCCTTTTGAAAGTTTGGTTAAATGTGGCTCATAACTGGTTGTTTTAAATTTCAAGCACGAGTATAGATTTTAGTTTGTTAGTTGACTTTTTACAATACTTTTTATTTTATTCATGCAAAAAAAACATTTGCTTGCACGAACATGTCGACCCGAAGTTAATCAACATTCTAAATGCCAACTTCTATACCTCACTGTAGTATTCTGGAAGACGATTCCAAGCGCCAATTATTAGTGCCTCGACTCGCGGCATTTCATCTAGAGCTATCCACTTGTGCAGCACCACGTGCATGCACTTCTGTACTTCCAATATCAACTACCGTAGTTTTGCGTATGGAGCTGCAGAAGAGCTATAACTTTAAATCGAAAGAACCGTATGTAATTCGCGAGCCGAGGATTGCGGACCCCTGGGCTTGATGACCATTTCTTTTTATGATGTTAAATGAAAGTGTTTTCTAAATATATGACAGTGAAAGATTTTTAAAAAATAAATAATAATTGACAAAATTGTGTATGTTTTAAACGTAAATACTGTGTGCAAAAATATTAAAAACTATATCTGTATCTCTAGCGTCCGTTGATTCCGATATTTCGTGCGTTAAACTTAGACAAAAACTATGGATTCTAAGTTACTTTGTGGCAACTCATGTATTCCCATATCAACATACCGACGGTTTGAAGTCACGTATCTCATTACAAGTAAAGTAGTAAAATTCAAGTTAACCAGGAATCGTTTTCAGCGAGTTAATGGGCAACATTTCCAGTTGAAACAAGATACGTCATTTGAGTTACAAATTTCCGTCCCGAAGTAATTTCTGAAGTGTAAATATGAGTTTGCTTTTACTGCGTGACAAGGTACCTACTTGTGTTTATTTGTTTACGTAAATTACAGTGATATACAAAAGTAAATTTACATATTAAAAGTGCATTAAAACTTCTTTATTGGCATAAAAGTTTGTGGCCTCAAAAACTTCTGAAATCCGGCGAATGTTGAACTTGCATACTTTTATTTTGAGCTTAAAATAAAAAGCTATGTGAATGTTTGAGAAATTTATTCCATTTCATAGTCTACAGTACTGCTGCCATGAATTGCCATCAAAAACTTACATCACTTTACCGTAGTCGCTAGCGCAATACCAAAAATCGAATAAATATAGCTAATACTCACACCATGAGTCATGTTAATTTTAACGCAACCGCTTTAGTTAGCTCGCCCGGTCTAAACTTCACACTTGACATCGTCGTTCCTTTCTTAATAAATATCAAAAGACAGTGAAATATTGATTACGAAATTGGTAAATAGTAATCCAACATAACAGAAAAGTTTTTTATGAGTATGCATACACTCGGGGCAAATAATAATAACACACACAATCACAACAACGTCTAGGTCCCAAACTAAGCATTAGCTTGTATTTTGGGTACCAAGCGAAGACACCACATACATATAACAACCAAGACCCGGTGCCAGTATTAATATTCATCATATGAATACCGACCCGACCTGGGATTCGAAACCGGGACCTCCAGCTTCGCAGGAAGGGTCGCTACCCACTAGGCTAAGCGGTCGTCAATGGTAAATAGTATTTTAATTTTTATCGGTTATAACGGTATTGTTTTACTATACGGTTGTTTTACGTTTTGGGTGTAGTAACTACGATCTGTTGTTGTGAGATCTAGTCAAACTTATAATTGTTTTTTTACTTATGAAGTTACAGCAGGCTTTTATCAGTTCGAAAGTTTTTATCAGTACCAATGAGTTTTTTTAACTTATGTACATGATTATTACTGACTCTGTGCCTCTGAGAACACGTCAAGCCGTCGGTCCCGGTAGCCGTGAATACATGTCAGTCATTACAATCCACCAACCTGCATTAGAACACCGTGGTGGATTAAGTTCCAAGCCCTCTCATCCTAAGGAGAGGCCTGAGCCTCTACAGCGGGGCATTAATGGGCTGTTAGTATTGTATGGTATCCCGGGAAAAGGCACGGTTCCTCATCCTAAAAGACTGAAAAAACGTATGTTGTTGAATTTTAGTGCGGAATTGTCTAAGACTTGGAATAAGATACAGGATAAATTTCATCCCGGAAAAAACACGGTTCCGGTTGGATAGCTATTCTTCATTCTAAAATGGCTAAATGGATTTCTTCTAAAGAGATTTCTTATATAGGTAGTTAAGTTTTTGAGTATTCTATAAAGTCTCACAAGGTACTGGAGCGTTGCTGTCTTTAGCTGTCCCGGTATAATTGTGTAATCCACGCTGACGAAGCCACAGGCCAATAGCTCGTTCCCTGATAAATTATTACATTATAACCTTATAATAGGTATGCATAATATAATACGTTAAATAAGTATTACTTTTGTTTGTTTATATCAAATAATACCAAATCTAGTTATAACAATGAAATGAGAAATAGTTTTTTCCTGTTGATATCTAGGGATCGTGATGGAGAAGGTAGGTAGGTAGGTAGGCGAAGATGAAGATAGGTAGAAGGTCAGAAACAACAACTACTCATTAAAACATTTTTGTTGCTTTTCCGAAAAATTATCGCTAAGTTTTTTTTATTTTTATGGAAAAGGATTTGTTGGAACAAATTAAATATAAATCATACCTTTGTAGTATAAAATAACATTTTGTATTACCCAAAGGTTTCGGCGGATAAAATGTGAAAAAAATTTACCAAGCATCCGATCAGATCAAGCGATCGTTCAGAAATTGATAAACCGGATATTATTCCATCTTGGGAAGTAGACGTTAAACATCCATCGCAAGGGTGCTGAGCTGATATCAAAAAGAATGTGGGCATATGACTGAATTAAAAACGATCAGATTTTCCATCGGAATAGAGAAAAAAGGGTACTGTCGCAGTGTAAATTGCAGAGGCATCACATTTTTTAAAGAGACATGCACTTTTGCCTGAGAATGCGTACGTGATAACATAGCATTTACTTTTGCGTAAGCGTGACATTTTGTTACCCGCAATTTTTATTGTTATATGATTGAAATCAGAAATTGTAAACTAAAAGATTTCAAACATTTCAATTAACGCATTAAAAAAAGTAGGTTTTTGCATTGCTTACGGCTCGTGTTTGAACCATGTCCAACGAAGTAATCAAAAGCACAGATTATGAAAGTATAAACTACTAACATTGTGACGCCTATAAAATTTCCTCTTTATTACCTTTTATTTTCAGGCACGTTTAGGATTGTGAGACCTAGGCCCTAGGAAATACCATCGTATGTAGAAGTGCGTACTGAAATGCTAGAGCTAGATAGGAGATTGTAAGTGTTATTTCCACCGAGCAGCGTTCAAAAAATCTTCAGCAATTACAGCCTGAGAATATCTAACTGACTCTGAAAGTAGAATGTATATTCCATTTGTAATTTTACACGTCTTACTCTATCTTCGTTTCATAAACTTTGGAAATATCCTTACACGTTTTTGATGTCGCCTCACGACCGGAATAAACTGCGCCGTGTCTGTATGGGATCCCTCTCATTGATCTTGCCGAACAGCATCTTTTGTACGGCTTTAGTAAATACTTTTTTTTGGATTTAAAAAAACGCGTCACGTTTTACTATTGCAAATTGTCTAGCTTCCGAGAAATATCGTCATTTGTTCCATCTAAGTCTTTTTACGTGTGACAGCGTCGTCATTTTTTTTGTGTATTAATAGTTAATAATAATAATAACGTGTACATCACAACAACGTCTAGGCCCCAAACTAAGCATTAGTTTGTGATTTGGGTACTAATCGAAGACACCACATACATATAACAACCAAAACCCGGTACCTGTATCAATAATCATCATATAAATACTGACCCGACCTGGGATTCGAACCCGGGTCCTCCAGCTTCGTAGGCAGGCTTACCCACAAGGTAAGCAGTTGTCAGTTATAGTTATATGACGACCGCTTAGCCTAGTGGGCAGAGACCCTGCCTGCGAAGTCGGAGGTCCCGGGTTCGAATCCCAGGTCGGGTCAGTATTTGTATGATGAATATTAATACTGGCACCGGGTCTTGGTTGTTATGTGTATGTGGTGTCTTCGCTTGGTACCAAAATACAAGCTAATGCTTAGTTTGGGACCTAGACGTTGCGTTGTTGTGATTGTGTGTATTATTATTATTATAGTTTTGTCGTGTCCGTTCGTTTTCTTTGTATTACTGCCTTGTAGTTCTCATGTTTTTTCACTTTGGACATGAACTTTCAATTTAAAAAAATGCAATACTTACCTTACACATGACAAATACTTAGCAACGAAATCGTATACCCAGTAATTAATGTATGACTGAATGCTCTTGATACGCAACGGAAGTAACACTGAGAAAATTTTCATCATAAGTAGAGTAATATAGGACGGCCAATAATAAAATACAAGGAACACGAAAAGAAAAAAACATGCGTCAGCAAAAATTATGGTTCCCGTTACGTAATTATGCTGATTTGTAGTTTTTCTCTTTGGTTTCCTCGTATTTATGATGATCTCTGTCATCGATTGCTCAACTGATAGCGAATTATCAAATTATTAAAAAAAAAACCTTTTTTCAGTGATAATTTTACAGATTTAGATTCAGTTCCAAGCAGTATCAAAATACAGGAAAAAAACTACTTAAAAAAAAGAAATAAAAAGATAAAAGAAATAAAATACTTTTAACATATCTATTTCTTCTTTTTATACGTATAATATCTAAGTAAACTCCGGGTAGCGAATTTCGTTGTCTCCTTCACGCAAGAACAAATCCACAGCACTTTTTTATGGATTCTAAGTTCACTGCGATAAGGCTAAATGTATTTGCGCGAAAAAACTCCCGAATGTACGGTGTGAACGCAGACGATAGGCTTTGAAGATGGAGAAGATGGAGAGGCGATAAGCCGCGTGCACACAATTGTTAAACGCGATGCTTCGTTATTAATTGGCTTTAACCAAAATCATAAAGCGCTGATGTAAAAATTAAGCGTTAGCTCTGCCTGGTTACATAATTCATCTATTATTTAAATCTCTTAACACAGAATGTTCCAAAATACATGGCTAAGGTATTAAATGAGAACATTTTCTGTAACAGTTATTAAGTGATACCGTAGGATGAGACACTTCAGTTGTGCTACATTTTATGAGAGTAATATATACGCAACGATGATGTGTCAACGCAAAAATAAGGTGTATGATTCAAACGTAAATTTTTATTAAAATGAACTAAATTCCGGGGGAAATTTTTTTGTTTAAATTGCAGTTTTGATGGGTATAATCAGTTTAAATGTGTTGATATGTTGCAGTTTAATCCAAACAGTACAAATATTATAAATATACATGATGTCCCAAAACATTGTATCAAGCAAAGTAAAGTTATTTCTGAAATAACTTAACTCCTCCTACAAGTTTCGAGAAATGATTTTTGTTAATTGCGGTGAATTTCTGATTTTGTTTTTTACAATTTATCTGAATATCAGTCGCCTTTAACACAAAGACATTTGATTCTCTAATTATAGCCCTTAAGAAGTAGAGCGAAATGTTTCTGTATAGTTAAAAATCTTAAATTTACCATAAAAACGTTCAATGTAATTTTTAAAAACCCAAACGAATATTAATTAAATTATCTTCACATTGGCTCTTTGCTTCGCAAGAGTTATAAAGCTATCTTTTTAATGTTGTACTTATACCAAAATTTAAAAAAAACATTAGATGATGAGGACGGTTTTGTAACTAACTTCAGATCCTCACAGTTATGATGCAAGAACTGTAGTTAAAGAAAAAATTGCGAAGTAAATCATAACTTGTAAAAAGTCACGGAAAAACCACTTCAGGGTACCCCTGGTAGTGTTCTAACTTTATTATTTCCGCTTGACACTATTTTTCGGGACAACCTGTTTAGAAGGTATAATATACACCAGCAACGTGCAGTAAAACATCCATATTGTACATTTTATACGTCTTTTATACGATAGACACGAACGTTAGATGGTACTATACCAATGGTTAGACAATTTTCTCCTTCTTTATTTTCAGCCTGTTATAAGTCATTAAATGTAATTTATTGTAACTGAATGTTTTGTTATTACATTTATGTTTTTAGTTATTAACTTAGTTTTTGAAACTCAAGTAACCGTTCCAACATTCTTAAATAGGTGGCTTAACAATTCGCCTTTATATAAATTGTGTGATATAATCATATATGGTGCGAGAAAATACTGTGAAATAGATTTTATTAGTCTTAAAGCACTTTTTCAGAGTTTTACAATTTAAATTTACCTTACTGTTTTAATGGCGTGACCGACCAGCGAGCTTTACCGCGGTTTTATGACTCGTCGGCATAGGAGCAGGAATGATAACAATAAGACCTTACTTTTTTTTATCGAGCCACGGAACCGTAAAAAGCTTAGGAAACTGAATTCAGCTTTGTAAACTTTCTCAGTCGGTATCTCCACATACCGATGAAAATAGAAAACACATCGCTATAAATTTCTATATCAAATTGGACGTAGCTAGACGCCAAAATAGAAGAAAGATTTGCAACGAAAAACGATTCGACAAAACTTGAGCGGAATAGCAATTTTTTTTTTAATTTATTCAGGAAACAAAAACAGTCGGATACATGGATTACACATACATACACATTACAATTGTATCTAATTATAAAATATCTGTGTATACAGCTAAACCAAGTTAGACAAGACCTTTGTATCGTTCTTATCCAATCGCAACAGGACGTATAATTGAACTGGAAGTGTTAACCGTAATGTACTCTTAGCTGTACATTAAAATTTTGTAAATAAACACATGAATACTATAAATAAAACGCATTATTTTTTTGTAATATTTATTGGGGTTAAAGTATGAAATTGCCAATTCATACTGAAAAACTAAAAATAAAAATTGTAAGATAAAATATATTTATTTAATCACAGTATTTACCCTCGTTATCTAAACCTTTCTGCTATTCAATTGGAAGATCATTTAAACCTTTGCAATATAACTCTGGAGACCTGGACTCTAAAAACTGTGTGAAGGCATACTGCACTGATAAATTGACGAGTCGGGGTTGTTTTGATGCGAGTTTTGCCATCTTTGTTCGGAATTTTGCACAGTAGACATCTGCTTGGAGTCGACTCGAAGCTGAATTTAAAAAGGACACTGAAAATGTTTGGATTCATTAGCAAAAGGTAATTAATTGGTGGGCCGTATTTAGTGAAACAATGAACGAAGATAATTTCGTGGATGACAGATGACAGACAAGACAATCTGTCTGACAATTTGTCCATGGTTCATGGCTTGAGGCCAGCCACGGCTATCTTGGGGTACGATTTGATATCGAATAAAAAATAATCGAATGTAATCGGGTAAGGAAATCGATCCAAACGACACCAGAATTGAAATTCTCTATTTCTGTTTTTCTGTGAACACACGACCTCCAGGTTGAGAAACGATGATCCACGCAATAGTATTTTGACAGTTCATCCACTATACTGTCCATGGGTAGTTACTTTACGTTATTAATTATGGGTATAAAATCGGTGTATGCCCACAAAAAATTAAAAACAGTAATATAAAAATATTAAAAACCCGACTACGCAAAAAATAATTAACTGAAAAGACAAAAAGAACTAGTTTTATAGTGTATAGTATTATAGTATAGTAATAACGTTATAGGTACACATACATAATACACATATCTACTCATGTAATGCCAATACCTAGTGAATCGTAAAAGCTTTTAATTGATTTACGAAAACTGTTAATCCCCGTAAAAACTTTATTTACATTATATTATTTAACCTTGGCGTTAGATGCTCCCCGAGCCTGGCGATGGTGGCGAACCCGAGTGGTGGCGAGCCTTCGGAGAGGCCTATATCCTGATGATAATGATGATGATGATATAACCTTGTGTCGTAATAGCCGAGTGGTACCGAGCCCGCTTCTTGTTTAGAAGGTTTTGGTTTGAATCCCAGAAACAAGCATGTACCAATGAGTTTTTCCTGACATATGTACATAACTATCACTGACTCCATGCCTCGGAGAACACGTTAAGCCGACGTCGGTCTCGGTTGCCAACATCATATTACAGTCGTTAAAATCCACCAACCCACACTGGAACAACGTGGCGGATTAGACGCCAAGCACTCTCATCCAGAGCGGAGGCCTAAGGCCCTGCAGTGGGGCATAATGGGCTGATATGAATGTATACAAACTTCACGTGCCTATACACCGTGGTCAACTGAACGTATTACAAATTAATAGAGCATATAAAGTTAAACAAAAACAAAAAGTTTCAAGTGAGCAGATGGCGCAAACTAACGGTTACAAAAAACATGTATAAAGTTATTTATTTTTTTATCCCTTATCTTTTTTTTTAATCTTTTTTAGTACGGCTAGCTATACACGCTCTGTAAGTTTGGACTACGTTCAGCTGAACACACCATATATGAAAATGTTTTTAAATACTGCATTTTTGGCTTAGCGCGACACAGATGCTATCTGATAGTTTACCAGCACTTTATTGTTTCGCACATCTGGCAAATAAATCATCTTCCTAAAGCCACTTCAGAATCATTTATGTGGCGTTGTTCGGTTGTCTATTGTAACATTTTTTTCATTGAATTATAAAACACGTACAACGCCGAACTTCAAAGCCTAAAATCCTGAACAATTGGGTACGTAATATTACATATTTTCAGAATTTCTATCTACTACGGTTTTTATTATATTACAATATTGAAATCTAAGGAATATTTTATTCGTAAAATAAAATTTCTTCAGGAAATTTATTATAATTTTTTTTTTTAATTCTTTTCCACGAAGCACAATACAACCTTGAAGGTTTTGCATATTTTTGGCGCTTTCTGGGGAAGTTATTTGTTGAACAATTCTCGATAGAAAAACATCAGTGAATATGATTCGTTTCGTTTCTAAACCAAGCCAAGTGGGATGGAATTTAATTAAAAAAAAGAGCTCGCAAATTGTATTTCTTTAATGTTGCCAAGCTTTGGAAATAATTTAGGCATGCCATTAATGCTATAAAGCTCACCCACGTAACTTGACTACTCCATTACCCTATTCTATATTTCCAGAGCCGGGGAAAGCGGTCAACTCTATAATTACATTGGTTGACATCATTTTTGGATTAAATTATTACGACACAGATATGGTAGCCCACGCGGTCAGCAGTCCCCAGGGTGTCTTGCTCTATCAAGAAAACTACGTTATCTCTTTTACAAGATTTCCTATGGGACGCAAAATTCTACTTTTAGATATTGTTTTTAAAATGTTATCTTTTGTCTGAGTCTATCAGTTCGTTTCAATAATATTGAAGCAAGTAACTTAAAATATAATTTAAATCTACCAACCTAAGCACTTATTGTTTAAACAATTGTTTATATGCTTTTATTAAGCTTCTCTTAGTTTTTTGCGTATTCTGAGAGGAACCAGCACTTCTTTGAATGCCTCTTTGTGAAGACGTTTTCGCACAAAGTAATAAATTCACTTTTGTGACGTATTTCAAAATTATGTAATGAACTAGTTTCTTTGCCTGGAATTCATTGCAGCGAAAATGTAAAAACCACACTAAGTGACGTTTTATAAGCTTTTACACTAATGTATGTATGGAATGTATGTATGTTGGTAATCAATAAAACATACTTAAATTATAGCTAATGTATTGATAAATATAACAAATACCGTATGTAGATTTAATTTTAATTGTCGAAACGTAATTTTAAATAACCAAGAAATTACGTATTTAATCACGATTCAGCTTGAAACATAAATACATGGTGAGTTGTAAATTATATTTTATGTTTTTTGAGTTTTATGTGATGGTGTGTAATGGTCGAAGGTACGAAGCTAACATGATGAATAATTCAGTTCGTTGCGTAATGCTAGAATAGAAAATATAGAAAACGATAGACTTTTGTAAAACTTTGAAGCACAGTTGTGATTTACTGAGTTGCCAAAATATATGAATACGACAATTTAACTTACAGCCGTAGCGGCTGGCGCACGTATTATAAAAAGTACTTTTCGCTTCATACCGTTTTTCACATTAATATTAGGTATATGGTTGTAATTAGTTCTACAGTACGAGCTCTATGCATTTAACTACAATCTTTTTAAAACCACGTAGCTTTTCAATTTCATTTCTTTCGGTCGATACCAAGCTTTTCAAACTTTGGCACAGATGGAGCGTTTGCAATTGATATGACTTAGATCTCAGATCAGACAAGACTTGACTAAACTAGGTTTTAGACAATAATGTTCGTCTATATCAAAGTAAATTAACTACAAAAAAAATATTTATCTGACCAGAAGAACAAAGATATAAAATAAAATAATAAATGTATTGTTCTATATTCCCTACAAGAATTTATTTAGAATGTGTACACGAAATATAACGTTGTGGCAAATATTTATCTAGTGAATAATAGAAACTAACTCAGTACTTTAGATTTAACATAGAATCACCATAATTGAAATAATTAAATATGTAGTAATTATATAAGTTTAGTAAGTAGTTATTTGACGCGCAGGTTTAGTTTTTTACTGTTTCAAAACTCAACAATCAAAACACGAACATAGACTTAATTTTTTTTTTCACATCTTGTACATATAAACGTTGACTATACCACTTATATTCACTCCACATGATAACGTACAGACTTACGGACATACGACAACGAACATACGCACACGCGGACATACATACAGTCAGATAGACATACATGATTTGATAAATGAATTTAAAATATATATATATATATATATACTTACATACAAACACACAGAGATAGAAGCGTGCAGAAAAACATACAAACAGACATAGACTTCAAACACCCCTTTTTTTCGTCGGAAGTAAAAATACATACGAATAAGCGGGAAAATGTGTTTGTCGGACGCAGCAGGACGCTACTAAATTGCTGATTGGATACCAACTTGCCTGAAAATTTATCAGATGTAAGGAATTGTGTATGGGCGTTAGCTGAACATGCAATATACCCGATCCCATATCATCGGCAGATTGCTTTCACGCTTGACCGCATTGATTTTGATTGATCGTGTCTATGTTTTTCGATTACGGACCTTCTTTTCACGCTAGTTGCTGTAATTGAAATATTGAAGGCGAAAATACATTTGTCTGTACGAGTAGATATACTTTCAGTTCATAGTTTCATGATGAAAAGTCTTGTTTTCAAAACTGTAGTGTAGTATTTATAAAATAAAATTGTTTTAGCGATACTTCAGTCAGAGTGAAATTCGTCACGCGCCTCCAATCATAATACTTATTGAATATCGATTTTCATGAAGAGCTCTCGTTATTTATTCACGTTCGACTGAACATAAAATGACATACATTTTCTTTGATTGATATTCGGAAAATTCTCAAATTGATTTTATAGCACAGTTAAAAAATCAATCATAATAATATTTTTTCACAGAAGTTTTTTTCTTTTTTTTCTTCTTAATTTTTTTTCTGATTACAATATTTTTGATGTGAATACTTCCATGACGATGTATACAGGCAACAGTACAAAGTGGAAGTAAAATTGATGTAAAGCTATTTTTTCGGTCGGTTGGTCGGTCGGTCGATCGGCATTTCGGGTTATGGGTGATCTCAATAAACTTCGGTCAAGTTCGGTAGTTTGTGTGGTCGCACATATTAAGTATCCTATCAAATAAATATTCTATAGAGCGCAGATTCGATCCTAGAGCTTTTTGATTGGCAGGCAAGCTTGTGACAGGAAAGCTATTTGGGACACAATCATACGAAATATTAAAATATTTTCTTCACCACCGAGGTACCTACGTAGTTTTAGTTTTATATATACGGAGAACTCGTCGCGTCACATACCAGACATATGGGGTGACATTTCGAAGGCAAACTCGAATTTGAAATATATATTGAATTGACAGCATTTTGTGAAACTTTTCTCATATTTAGATGATTTTGCCTCAAAATCTTGATTCTGAAATATTTTTTCCGATTCCATCTTGTTCCACCAAGCTTTCCCAAAGGTTGTTTGGATAATAATATCTTTCATAAACACTAAACTATCATAAAGAATACACCCTTAAAGTGCATAGAGCTTAAGTGTGCTTAAGAACATAGAGATAGCTAAGCTCCCCGCCGCGCGCCGGCTGCCTCCTCACTAGAAACACGGCAAGATATTTACTGTACAAAACGGAGCGTTCCATTCAGCGAAGATGTTAGACGCGTTTGCGGGGGGAAGCGTCTACAGGATTTCATACTTACAAATGAAAAGTTACAACACTCAACGTTGTTTTTTTGTTTTGGGGTGTGTTTTTACAATATTTCACTGCATAACTTCGCGTTTTTGCGATGAAATACTTGCAACGGGCATTTGCCGACCAATGACCAGTATGAGCATACACTACTAGCAGGGTGTATGAGCGGTCGCCGTGTCGATTGCGTGGTGTGATCCTAGGTGAGCGGCACGGCCGCGTTTCTTCACTTCTATGCTTTAGAAGATAATTTAAAAGTACGTACCACCTCGAAGTGTCACGTTTGTTGGTAAACAGAAATATTCAGTAAAGTTTTACTTTTGTCGAGAGTCCCGCGACAAATACAGTTTTTTTTATATTTTTTTATATAGGTATTCTGAAATCGTTTCATAATTTTCTCTCCCCAGGGAAGAAATTACGAAAAAGTTAGTATTATAATCACAAGTACATCTTCACTTCACTTCATCAGCCCATTTTTACTCCACTGCAGGGGCTTAGGCCTCCCCCAGGGTGAGAAGGGGGGCTTGGAGCTTAAATGCACCACGCTGCTCCGCTGCGGGTTGGGGACTGTAACGACCGTCATCTATTGACAGCGTCCGGGGCCGCCTGCTTAACGTGCCCTCCGAAGCACGGAGTCAGTGATAGTTATGTACTTAAGTCAGAAAAACACAAATACATCTACATATGTTAAACGTCACATTCGATATCCCAATGAAACTTTCAATAGAACTGCTCTATGATGTCATACAATTCAATATGCGATATTACTGTCTATCACCCAGTAAAATCTCTTTGAAAAGCTACTACGAGATATTGAGTAAATCTCCTTTCTATTCGACACAAAAGGCAGGGTCGTAGTCAAAGGCGCCAACAAAATTAAACTTATTTACATCCAGGATTATATCGATATGTATTGCAGTCATGTGTAAGCCCGGCTTAACGTATTGAACATAGATTACCAAAACATTGTGATTTTAAGATTATGTTTGGTTAACTTTAGCTTTCATTACATAATAACTCCGAATAACAGATTAACAATAAGGACTAGACACCACATAAACAGGTTTGTACACAAATGCTATGAAGAAGGATGTAAATTGTGCAAACTTGGATACGTAAGAAAGAAAGAAAAAGTAAGAAATAAAACTCCACATAAATACGTAAGTGTGATTAGTGTCAAACTGTTTTAGGAATCAATGGCTCTTTAATTTTCGTAGTTTTTTTTTTTAATTTGTAATGTACATGATCAATATGTAGCACCGCAATGTACAGAATATTTTCTAACTCGAAAATTCGTGAAAATTGTCGAAAAAATTTTATGAACTTAATGTGTCTTAATTTTGTAAGTTTCCATCACTAATTCCAATTAGTTTCTTGTCTCGTTTAAAATACTTCTGGATTCTGTAGTATGCTCTGATCAGTTTCTTAATATATCGAACATCGCGTAAGGCTAAGTAACAGTAGCTATACCTAGAAACACAAAAACTTATATCACTAGAATATTCACTCAAACAACTCATACAAGAAAAGTGTAAAATTTAATAAACCCGCGAAAACATTAAGTTTGCATGATATATTTACCTTGTAGTCGACCTAGAACAAAAAAAAAATAAGATGTTAATTAACCGTCGTGCGTGGCTCGCAGACTGTATAGACAAAGTTGTCGATTACATTTGTTTTTATTGCACTTTTTTTAAAGGACCACCTGATTAATATTTTTCACTTTACGTTTTCTTTGTCACCGGTTTTTAAATATATTTTAATTTTTTAAATATAACTTTTAAAAAATTTACCAAGTATATACCCAACAGTAAAACGTTTACAACCAGATGATTATGATGATAAAGAAACTTTTTTGAATAAACATATCTACTGAAGGGCCCTTGACGCCTTAAAACTGTAAACTAGGTAATCAAAAACCTGCTCTGACGTAATGTTATGTGAAACACATCGTTTAAATTAACTAAGCTGTTTCGTAGTGCCCTCTGGTGGCCTGTATGTGGTAAACACATGAACCTAGTCGGAAATGATACTGTTTGAAAGAAAAAACCTGCGACAAAATTGAACCACCCGTTTTAGACAAACACATTTACTACAGGCATAGATTAAATTAATCTGACAGCAGCGTTTGGTTTTCATAAGTCATAAATGTCTACTGGTTAGACGGTAAACGCAGAAGAGGGATTCTAGTCAATTCGTACTTTTATGCTACAAGCACAGACAAGTCAACCTTATAGGCCACGCGTTGACAGGGAGTAGCATTCGCCAAGGCTATGTAGTGACACTACATAACTACGTCACTAGTGAGCCGTCAGTTGGAAGCACGTCGGAAGCCATTAAATTGTCAATTTTGAACGAGCCAATGAAAACTAGCCGACCTCTCCCCGCAACTCGCCACTTTTTGGCGATTTCGTTTTCGTACTGACGTTTATTAAAGCGTGGTCTAAAGGTTGACTGGTCTGTGGCTACAAGCCTCTTGGAGGCATAGAACCATAAAACATGTTTGAAAACTTTCTCTGAGCAAATTTTTATGTATGTTATGTAATATTATGTAATAAACCGTATCAAAGTCAGCCGAGTTGTTTAGAAAACAAATCATGTGAAGAACTCTCTGGGCGGTCGGAACTGACTGTAAACATATCGAAAAACCTACTTTGAAGCAATTATATCAATGTTATGCCTACAAACCAACAAGATAGCTTTCATTCTCTACTGTAATATAATATTATTTTCTTGCACTATTAAATAATTACAACACAATATTTCTTTCTATAATACGGGGGAGTTCCGCTATGTATTTCTCCCTTATCCTGTTTGCGACAGACCTGCAGTATAAGTTACTCGTGTGTGTTCGGACGGATTGTGTTATTGCTATTGAACTGATACTTGATAAGTGACCAGCCTTTTTTGTCATTCTTCTAACTCTTTATAGTATAATAAATACATGAACCAATTTCCATGTATGTTTTAATTATGTAAAACAAATTAATTTTCTTAAAGAAGGACGCTCATCTCAAATACAAACATGGGCTATGAAAAAAACTTATGGGTACTTTGAATTTTGTGCATTTCATTTGATTTGTATAGGTACTGAAAGCCTTATGACATAGACATATATATTCTTTTAAAGCTGGAAATTGACTGGCATCAATCTATGAAAGGTTAAATAAATGCAACTTCTCTATTAAATGATAAAGAGATAATAACGAATTAGAAGTTCGGTTTTCTTCAAAATAACACACATAGAATGACTTCTGGCGTCATTTTAAAAATAAAAACTCTATAAATCATGCATACAACTTTTTAATGCAAATAAGTAACATAGTACGACATGGCACTGGCAAAACTGTCTAGAACAAAAATAGTTGCCGAAGATAAAAGAAGAAATATTAACACTTATCAAACTATACTATGGTCACAACTTGTCTGTCATGTAACCTGAATGATCGTGAATGACAGTCACAAATGTCAATGCCAAGAAACTTATTTTCAGAATTTAATTTGTTTTTAGTAAAACTGATTTGAAGAATAAAACGTTCAAAATACGATGTTTAATTATTTTATCAATTTTCGATAATAATTATACGTCTGCTAACAAAAACAATAGTTTTATCATTAAAAGGCATTTTTTAAAGTATACCTGCGTAACATTATTATTTTTTTTTAAATTCTATTGCATGTAAGTTAAATATATTTCATTAATTACATTCCGAAAAAAAAACCTTTCTTTCCTTTCGTATTCGGTCTAGAATTACGTGACGGGAAAATCCTCATAAATAGTAACCCCAGTATGAGTAATAAACATTGCAAAAGGATGCATTCATTATAAACTAATCAATGATTTATGGATGCGTTCAAATTACAACTTCAACATTATTTTCAATAGTTATTTTCTTCTTTTCACGTACTTTTAGAAAAATAATGAAGTAGCTAAAATATACTGCTTTACATAGAGTATCGATATTTATGGTTCTTATATCAAAGTACTTTTCCTAGCCCAGGATGGGTGAACCATGGATCCTTTCTGTTATTATCGTAAATTTTAAGCTCTAAATATAACGGTTGCATTGAATATAAATCAATATCTATTCAAAAGATTGGATAGTAATAAATTACCAATCTTTGTTACTGACTCTTTGAAATACCCTTGGGACATTTTTTTTTTAAAGTGATTGAAATGATGTCAAATGAACTCACGGCTCATTAGACCCGTTCCAGTATTTGCAGACACCACAGGAATTTAAGTACATCGAGTTGCGACGCAGTTATCAAGCAATCATGTTTTAAAAAAATAGTAGTTGGGTACTTAATGTTTTCAAAATTGTATTTTAAAAGGCTTCCGTGTTCCGTGGTAGGTATTCTAGACCAGCATTCTGTCTATCTATCCCTGTTTCTATATCATTTTGATACATAAGACATTTTTCTACTACGCTCGTGTATCAGGTTTGATAATATGAATGTTGTTTTCGAATCGACTACTGAGTACTTGACTTTTGAATGGATAATCAATTTTATAGGTAAAAAGAAAACCTAAAATTAATAATTGAAAAATGAATAAAAAAAACAATGAACTTAGACTATACAAATGAGACTGGGACAGGGACCCTGAAGCCAAAAAAATTGTTTTATGTTGAAAACATGATAATATATTTTTAACACATAACTGAATCTGGGTATTCTAGTTTGATGCGATTACTACCAATCATGAACGTGTATTTGAAAAATGAGTTAAGTATAAGTAAAAATAACAAAAAACGTTATAATCTATCAAAGGCACAGTGTATCTTCGGTTTATTTTTTTTGTTTTTTTTTTGAGGAATATCCGTACAAACTGTCATTCTCTATTTCAACCCTTTAAGGATTTTTTTTAATTCCGAAACTCGCTTTCTAAATTTGTAACTGAAGTACTAAAAAATGAATCTAACTTGAAAACAAGAGGTTCTTATTCACACATATTCCCTATTGTAATCCCTCGGACACCCGAGGGAATTAGAATTTCGTAAAAGCTTTTGTCAGTGGGTACTTACGTCGCAATAGGTACCCATTGTTTATACATCTACGTAATTAGTGATTTCGGCTTGGCGTTGATAAATCAGCAGTTGTTAGTTTAATCCGTCAATCGGATAGGACATCTTTCATTGTCTATATAGAAGATATTATCAATTTTAAGATATTAAAGAGACCAAAATGCTGTTGTAAAAATATATACGACATTTTTTATTGCCTTTGCTACCTGGAATATGGCAAACGGCTCGAAGCGTTTCTATTTCTAAAAGCAAATTCTATAGGTACTTTAGATCGAGTAATATATCGGTGGCTTAGCATTCAACTAGCGTTCACGATAATAGAAAGTCACTTGTCTACAGGTTCTGAAATAGGTAATAGAACCTAAGGCATCCTAAGGGATGCTACTAAAATATCCATGCTGTTTATATAGCGTTCGTTATGTTTGTAAATAACATAGAGTAAATTAATTTGATGGTTAGGCATATGCATACCTCGCTAACATCGCATGTTCCCTAGCTCTGCGTCTATTAACATCGAAGCTACATTTGCATTTCGCACGTCACTAACTAAACACATGTTTGTCATTCAGGAACAATTTCAGCTCTGGCGTTTTTATTACTTCAAGTAAACAAATTAGTTCCTTCATAATTATTCTCATTAGTATTATGTTATATCATTTGATTAATAAAACTTGTTACTTATTACGTGAAATTTATTTTAAAAAATTAATTATACGCATCAAAAGTATTTTAATACTATTAGCTAAACTAAAAGCTAAACCAATGAATTAGAAATTTTGAAGAATATACACATTACTTACTCATCGCATAACTTAAATGTTCTATTGAAAGATATGTATTACATTGAAAGGTCTATGGTAAAATAAACGTTTTGCTGATATTAAGGTTTCCGATAGCGACATGAATTGATGAGTTTGAGGGACAGCGGGCAAACTTATGCATTTATGTTACGTGTAATATAAGCGATGTCCATAAATCGACAGAGGAATATTTTTTTTTCTAAAAATTTTTCACAAAATAAATAACAGATCAATTTGTCGAAATTGTTTCTCAGTTTGAATTTTGTTATTTATATACATTTTATTAAAATTTGTGTTGTGTTTTTTTTAAATACGTGCAAGTGTTAAAAATAAATGTTAATAATAAGTATAACCTATAACGCTAAGAATATTAAATCCAGCTGTCTGTAAATGTTCAAAAATTATGAAATAATTAAATTTTTAAATGAGTTAATTTGATCATTGAATTCATTGAAAACAAACTAATTCGCAAAAAAATACTGTTTATAAAATCTATTACTGTAGCCTACCAAGCGAAAGTAAAAAAATCGTATTCGGTCCAAAGCATCGATGGCCCAAAGCTACTAAATATATTAGAAAATCATGAGGAGAGCATATAATGTAGTTATAATAACTATAATAATATATAATATCTGGGACATCTCACACACCGTCATCTAGTCCCAAAGTAACCAAGTATTATGCTTGTATTAGGGGGTACTAGACAATTGATATACATACTTAAATATTCTTTTTTATACTATACACATATATAAATACTTTTTACACCCAGACACGGAACAAATAGACATGTTCATACACACAAATATTTGTCATCATCATCAGCCCATTTTTACCCCACTGCAGGGACTTAGGCCTCCCCCAGGGTGAGGAGGAGGGCTTGGAGCTTAAGTCCACCACGCTGCTCCACTGCGGGTTGGGAACTGTAACGACCGCCATCTATTGACAGCGTCTGGGACCGACTGCTTAACGTGCCCTCCGAAGCACGGTGTCAGTGATATTGTGTACTTAAGTCAGAAAAACTCATTGGTACACGCCCGGATTCGAACCATGGCCTTATAAATTTGAGACAGGTTGCGCTCTGGGCTATCACGACATCAATATTTGTACCGGGCGGGAATCGAACTGGCGACCCTCGGCTCCGCAGTTAGGGTCTCTAACCATTCGGCCAATCGGCCAGTCTATATGATATAATAATAAGAAATAAAATTCCAATAACAGAAGATATTAAAATTTTATCCTACGAGGCTCACCTATCACATATTTATCTGCATTTACTCTTAACCTGAAAATGAAATCGTTAGAAAAGCTCACCTTTTTATCATTTTCTCAAAAAAAAGCTTAAGCTTACAAACTTACTAAGAAAAGAATGAAACAAAAGAAAAGAAAATGCTTTATTCGATTCACACACAACAATAACATTGAACACGATCATGGCAAAACAATAGGCAACTTAAATTAACGTACATCGATACATAAAAATGGGTAAGATAAAAAAATTATAATATTAAGCATGTGGCAACACTATCGTCTTCAACCTACGACTTCAATAAATTCCTGAAGGTAGACTGTTTAGAAATGGAGACTTTGTGAGATGTGAAGAGTACATAATCTGCACTTTGTTACGTCTGAATTGCGAGTTGTTAAATAGGAGCTTAAATATAGCTTTGCCTCAAAGCAACTGAGAGGTAAAGTATAGGGAGGGGAACGGGAGTAAACGGATGGAGAAAAAGATAAACTTGAAATAAGTAATGCGAGACGCATGTAGTCTAATGCGATCACTACACACATTATGATCACTACATATTATAAAGTTAAGTACTCCGCTGCGCTTTGCTGTCGTCCTGTGTGTACCTACAGGCTGATGTTAGAAACTATTTTAGGAATTGTAATAAAGGTTTCACTAAAAGATTTATATACATATTGTCGAATCAAAATAATGTAAACTATTAATTAAAAACACTTGATTACAACAGCGTAGAAATAACTTAGAAATTGATTTAATAAAGATATTACTACTAATACAACGATAGCATAGCTTGAAAACCATTGAAAACCGGCCAAGTGCGAGTCGGAATTGCACTCGAAGAGTTCCGTACCAACGTACAATATGAAAAAATACGTTACTAGTATGAGGATCCCCGTTAATTTTTAACCTTATTTTATTTTTATATATATATATTTTTTTTTGTTATAGCAACTGTAGTAATATTAATAAGTCTGCCGCTCTTTGTTGTTTATCTAAAAGTTGACGTAGTCGGTTTTGAGTTTGATGTTTTTATTTTACTTTGGAGCTTATTTGCATATGATATAATAAATATTTTATTATAAAATAATATAAATTAGGAAACCTAAAAAAGGTAATAAAACCAAAGCGAAGTGGAACAAAAGCGACGAAGTTCGAGATACTTTTGCGATGAAAATTTAATATTGATAACGTCCGAGACATCTTGAGAAATGTACTCTGTATTTGATAGTGAATCGCATTTATTTTTTGGAGTATTTGAAAAGTTGCGAAATTGACTTTCAGTGTTAAAGTGAATAATTTTAAAAAGCTAAAATTTTCTGAGCCATTGACCACAGGCCTATCGTGTTGCTACTCAAACTTCATGTTCTAGTGTAGTGTCTATGTGATAATGTAAATTAATTTTTAGTAGGTTATATTTTGAAATGGCAATCTACATGCGGGGTGTGATTTTACCCGAGGAACCTATCTTAATTTGAAATTATTTCTCCTTTTTCATTCCGTTACGCAATGCGTTCCCAAAGGTTGTTTAGATCTCGTAATGTATTTCGTTAAAACTTAATTTTCTATAAAAAAAATCAGTCCCAACGGGCAATAAGAAAATAACTTGAAAACGGTTAACCTCGAAATACCTCATTTGTTAGAAAACGAGAGATTTTCTATAAATCTTTGTATTGTGCATTTAGTACTACCAAACGTTCGCGACTTCTTTCGCATAGGTTTCACAATTTCTATACAGTTTGTCAAGTTTACGTTGGTATCCTAACTATTTCAGGAATAGAAAGTAACCTATAACGCTCTCTAAAAAGACCTCTAGTGAAAGTGTAGTCTAGTGAAAATTGGGTTCAGCTGTTTCAGAGGTTAACCCGGACAATCAAACAGATAAACAAAAATTTAAAGATGCGTGTTTGGATTTTGGTTACGTGTATACATAGAGTAAATAAATTTGACAGCAGCGTTTGGTTTTAATAGAGTCAAAATCATTTTACAGTATCGAAAATGTCAAACGCAATTTCGCGGGGGTGAAGAGCGGCGCGCGGGGACTTCGCGGACTGAACTCGGATTGTAACTCGCCATCTCGCAACGGGTACACGCCAGCTAGTTAAAGTATGAGTGGTTAGATGGTAAGGAAAAGAAGGCTTCTAGTCAATTCGTATTTTTATGGGTGTATATGAGCATAAGAAAATTTTTATTTCTAAATCACATATATATACAAGTATAGATATGGATTACCTACAAATTGTGTTCATTATAAAAAAAATTTAAAAAAAAACAATTTCAATACAAATAAAAACAATAAAGTTACCCAACTCACATCGAACCATAACTAAGGTGTTCCAAACTCCTTAACTCAACATTGAGAAAGAGCTAATCCTCCTATAGTGAAAGCTCGAAAGTGTGATGACGGAAGTTTTCTATGTTTTTTTTTTTGTTTTTTTTTTGATATTTATCTACCAATTGCAGTACAGAAGTTATTGTCACGTAGACTAAGTAAACAATCATGCGCAAGTATGCTAAAAGTAAATTACTTTACATTTCCGCATTCGACGCGTTAAATTATCAACACGCAAGCTGTCTGTTAAGAACTTTATTTATTATTTTTTTAAGACACTTTGCTTTGGGTACTTTGACTTAGCTGTCTCTGTAATACAAATAAAATTATAACCTGTATAATATTAATTAATATAACAAAGTTTATAAATAATCATTGAGGTACATAATGAGTGTGCTATGCCTTTCTGGAATAGGTAATACACATGTCTTGTCGCTAATGCAGCGAAACGGAACACCAAAAAAGATTCGACAGCTGTCACTTTCAAGATCGAGCCGTAACAAATCATGATTGAAATATATGCGTTTTTGACAGCTATGTTTAACCCTAAAAGGTATTTTTATTCTCTAATATTTATTTCGTGAAGAACGCGACTATACGCACTTTTCAAAAATATTAAATAAGATTTTTATTTCGACTGTTTTAGATTTTTTGAAATGATGCAGAAACATTAAAGAAGTAAGACTGATGATACAAACTTTACTATGCGGCCTTGTTCAACTAATATCGCGCTCGCTCTTTATCACGGGTATAACGCTATATAACATTATAGCCAATACAGATTGAACAGGTATTTCTGACGCCCAAAACACGTTTGCTTGATATAAATGATCTGACCGCTACGTGGTTATGTACCTAAAACAATAGATTTTTTTATTTATTCACGTACGTTCATTGCCGGAAATTAGCTTCACACAAAAAAATTATAATGCGCGACGCCAGTTAATGTTTTTTATGTAAATATGTTGCTATACAAGTAAGAACAGTAAATGTATTGATATATAGGTTATATATATATATATATATAGGTTATGTGTATATATATAAGAAAAAAAGAAAATTTTCGTGTCCGTTAGGATCATTTTTATGAAAAAAAATCTGAAAATTGAATCAAATCAAAAATTACAAAAGTAATCATTGAATTCAATTTCGACCAGTATAATATGCACTGAAACATCAAATCCCGCTCAACTTGAAGCGACGCTGACGATTGAGGCTGCTCGTCTTCTTCGGCAGAGTATTCGGCTTGACTATCTTCACAGGCTGTATTGTCAGAGTCTGAAGACGATTAATCAATCAAATCTGGTTAATAATTATCCGAAAACAAGGTACTAAAATTTAACCCACTTTGTTCGAGAATCTCCATAAATTTAACCTCTCGAATTTCAGTGTTTTTCTTGTACGTGACAAGGTAATCGTCGCAGGTTCTTCATTTTCTCATGTTTGAAGTGAGGAAACAAACACAAGACGGCGTTTATGTCACTGTCTGCCAAATGATGAACGTGGAGTTTCAGCGTCCATGGCTCTCATAAAAAAAACGCAATTCAAAAACCAAAGTTATTTTACGATGTACGCTAGGCTATAGGTCCACACCGACCGCAAAACAACCATCCACCTACGATGCCTGCGGCGAACTGAGACTTAGAAACATAACGACTAGTCAAGTCACCCCCGCGCGGAGTCGGCGGCACCGTTACAAATTTCGCGCCAACTCCGCGCGGGGATTCTGGCAACTAACCTGTTAATTTGCAATACACAACTAAAACTTTCAGCACAGGTTCAGCACTACACAAACTTTCGGAGTCCGTTTTATACGCAAGGATTAAGGCGGGTAAATTCCGTAAATTCGCACATGAGTGAATTATTGATTGTCAACATGGCTTCCAACAAGTCCAAGCTAAAGGAAAGAAAGAGACCGATAAAATTATGGAACATTTTTTGTTTGTTTTTGTGTTTAAAAATACAGTTTTTCTATTTAATATTGATTAACTATTTATTTAATGCTACATAATTTTGTTGTGCATCTCGAGGCGTGTTTTATTTTACGCGAAATAATACTACGTAAAGATATCTATATAGAGATATGGAATGACAATAAAAGTTGTTTTTATTGATATTAAATTTTTTTCTTATTTTTAACGTTTATTCGTCGCTTTTCCGCGATCTTATAGCAAACACATAATAATGTGTTTTAATTAATAAATTAATAAATTTTTTGCATAAGTATAATCTCGAAAACCAACGTTTGAAAACTTTTAAATTCGAGGCTTAAACTGAGACAAAATTGAAGCCCGGATTTTAATATTAATATAACGATATTTTTAACATCTTCTTTCGTCAGATTAGCGTTGTTACTACCGACAAGCACTTAATATTTTATTTACGTTACGCTTGGATTTTTTAGATGCTCAAATAAACAAATTTTAATTTAAGACCGATGGAAACGCAGGACATTAAAAATATCATAATCTTTAATTTTAATATTGGAACAGCTCATCCGACCCGTAAAACACGTCTGAGAATTTACGTAAGTGTACTAACTTAACTGCTGTTATGAGGTGAATTAAATTACAGGCAGACTCTGGGAATTTAACACCAGCCTGCGCCTCATAAACACACAAAAGGCTAGATAGCAGACAGCTCATGACCCCGACTTCGCTCGACGGCGGCGGACGAAGCCCCTGTTCCGACCTTTAGCGTGATAAACTGCTTTCAGGCTCTAGAAATAGAGTAAGGTACAAGTCAATATCACCGTCTATTTATCAATTGAGTTTGTTCCGTTAATTAAACCAGATTGTCAAGACTAGCTTTTACCCAAAGACTAACTTTTTTTAGCGAAGACTAGCTTTTTTAGCTTTGGGCAGCGACCCTGCCTACGAAGCTGGAGGTCCCGGGTTCGAATCCCAGGTCGGGTCAGTATTTATATGATGAATATCGATACTGGTACCGGGTCATGGTTGTTATATGTATGTGGTGTCTTTGCTTGGTACCCAAAACACAAGCTAATGCTTAGTTTGGGGCCTAGACGTTGTTGTGATTGTATGTGTTATTATTATTATTATTACCCTATATTAAAAATACTCGCCAATATCTGCATAGTTATAATTACTTTCATAGGGCTCTATCATAATATACAATTCAAATACAATGTTTTATCATTGCACGTTTTTTTCAACCTACATTAATCTAAAATTATCTCCCCGGGCCAAAGAAAATACGGATAATTTCCATGTTCATTTCTAACTAACTTGAGCTACATATGTTTTTCTTTCCCATGAATGTAATATGCACAGAGAAACATCACAGAAATTAATAAAGCAATGCTATCTTTTGAAAATAAATTATATTGGGTAGAGAGCTCGATTTAACTCGAATCCAGTTATTAATATGAATAAATTAAAAGATAATAGCAAATAAAAGCGTTTATTTACGTATGTTAAATAATGTTCCATCATGTTTATGATATCAAATAAAAAAAAATTTATTCAATGCTTCTTTGTACGTAGTTGTATATTTGTACTGATGTATTCTTTAAAAGTATAAAAAATACGTAAAAACGTTTCGTCTAAAAGCCATCATTTCATGCTTAATAAAACGTAATGGGAGGGTCGCCACCGAAAATAAAAAGAAAGAATTCCTTTGCTCATAACGAAGCTGACAATTGACAGTTCGTAAATTAAGTTACTCAGTAGCTTAAGTAAAGTTTAAAGATAAAAATATGTGCTATTTTGAATTTTGCCGATTAAATTAAAGTTAAGGGTTAAATAAATCAAAATATGCAACTTGAATAAGATGAATACGATAATCACTACATATTATAAAATAAAGTCCCCTGCCGCGTCTGTCTGTCTGTCTGTCTGAACGCGATAAACTTAACTACCGAACGAATTGGCATATTGGTGACACCATTGGACAGAGTGATTCAACAGGAAGGTTTACGTGAATAATTTATTAATGTTTTATAGAAATTTGTTGAAATATGACGATTATTGTTGAAGAAGTCGGAAAAAAATCAAGCCGGCTGGGATCTTTCATCGAAAACGCTGCCTAATCCTTTTGAGATATAACAAAATAATGTATGGAGGAACTGTGTACCTTTTATAGAACTAAAGAAAAGTCTGCGATGGCATATGTCTATCTTTTATGGATAGCTTACTATACCTATTTTTATGTTTTAAAAAATTGTGTCGTGTGATGAGGTAATTGTAAAGCAATTTATACGGATACAGTATTAATCCTTGTCAAATTAAATACGTTATTTACTTTCAACATTTCATGCACATTATGATTGCCCTTTACACTATACAATTTAAATTATTATCTTAGGAGCTATCGCGAAATATAAATATCGCGCGACCAGCCGGGCGGCCATACGGGACGACGCGACACGCGTAGTTAGGTTAAATGTATTAATTTTTTACTTCTTCAAATATTTATAGAATTGGGAATGAAATACTTTAAAATACTCCAAATAGGAGTAGGACTTACGTTACATTTAAATGTAATTATCCAATCCACATGTTCGAGCAACAAGCTGATATGACATTATGACAGAAAAAACATTCCAGCTTAAATGCTCTGCTACCGGTGCGAAGCCGGGGGAGTCGCTAGTTAAGAAATAAAATTTAAATAAGTTAGTTATTACATTGTCGTTATTTACCTTTACATTGCATTAGGTTTTAGTAGTTTAAAGTTATGCTTGTTAAGTATTGTTGAAAGCTACATTAAAGTTTAGATTGAATTACATGCCTATCCATCCTACTGTAAAGACTTCTGTCTAAATAAAAAAGAAAAAACTCGAATCTCAGATAAAACTTTATTTCGTAGGTCCTTACATAACACATAAAGAGCTCCTGACCTAAGATTCAATTTTTAAGATCATGAATATTCAGGACAGCTCTGAAAATTTTATAAATGCCGTAGGAAGATTCGATAATTCGTATTTTCGCGAAAATTCTTGGGATTTAGCGAAAACACGGATAATTAGACAATGGTGATTATATTTTTCAATCTTACTGAAAAATTTAGGTTGTTTGCGAAAACGCGAGTCGCCTTAGTAAGATTGCGAAAAGAATCGTTAGTTATTATGAAAAAAGAAAACTGATTGGCCGGTTTGAGCGTTGACATATCTACTCATTAGTTTTTTCATTAAATTTTTCAATTGACTTATGTATAGATAAGTGTTAACTAGACGTTTTGGCTTTTTATTTTTGTCTATTTTAAGTGATCGATTCAAAGTTATTATAGAAACAACATGATGTTTTAAAATGGGGAATGAAATTTGGAATGACAACTATTCCCAATTTCAAGTTTCTACGTCAAACAGTTTCTGAGGTATATGTCTAGGACAAACAAATGGGCGGACAAACAACTGTAAAGATTATAACTTTTGGTTTTTTTGTTTGCGAAACAATATACATTATCGTTATCAAAAGCGTTATCATCTCGACCGGGTAGAGGATACAATAATTTTTCAACAATTATATTATCTTTTGAACAATGTGCGACATAAAGTTGTTCTTTGTACTGTTATACACTCAAATTAAATATATATAGATACGACGTAAATAATGAAAATACGAATTCGCTAGCTTTGTGTAAATTAAGTAATGTAGGGACATTCGAAATCAGGAATCCAGATTTTAACATCTAGTTAACTTCTAGAATAAACTGTCGTCAAAAGGAAAGAGGTGACATTCTCTTAACGACCAATTACTATGAGAAGAGCGAATAAAAAAACAAATCTGGTTCAATACAAAATGATAGAAATTATTAAAATTTCCTAAATGAATCGTGTATAAAATACAATAATACTTTCCAATGTCTGCCAATATTCTATTAGCAAATGTCACACTACTCCAGTCCTGATGTGCTTCTACTTTCATTCACTTTTATTTGTTTTGCTGTGGAATTTCATGTTCGCCGATTGACCTGTTTTGTATGACTTAGCATTTGTAGGACTTAGCTTATACTATTCGAAATTCAAAATCGAAAAAGTAAAATAGGTGGATGTATCAAATGTCGAGGAGCAAAAATTGTTATAAGTACAGTTCCAATCAAACTTTATGGCGAATGTGAACATAGGCACAAGTCGCGTCGCAGTAACCAGTTTTAGGTGTAGCTGGACGCAGTGGAGCGAGGGGTATATGATTAAACCTGCGCAAGCACGCATAAAGCGTTATATTCCGATCCGCCATAAAGTTTGATTGGAACTATACACAAAGTGAAATATTTTCGGAATTTTAATGTATAATTTTAAAAAATTGTGGTTCTCAATGTTATTTTTATTAACAAGCTGTCACAATAGCTACAGGTTCGGCTGAAATGTGAATGTGTAAATAATTTTGAAATTTCATGAGAATACCAGACCATAAAACACCTAGCTCACTGACCTAGCTCCTTGGAAAGAACACTTATACAGAAAAGAAGAAAGAAAGACTTGATACTTTGCTCCGATAATAAAGAGCCATTGATTATAACAATCGGATCTTTGAAAACTACTTCACTTCGGTTCATAGAAATCTAAAATGACAAAAATATAACAACAAACTTAGACGGTCGATACAAAAGCTATGATGATGAAAATGAATATTCATATGAAGATAAATAATGTCATGTGCTCTTAGCCAGTCGCTTATAAGAGTCACTCTGAGGAATAATTAATATTTAAATTCTGTTCTAGTTATAAAATGAAAATCATGTCAAGTAAATGGCTGAACAAATGTCTCATTTATTTTTTATATGTCACGAACTCTGAGATCTATCCTATCCTCTTTAACGCGACATAAATCGAAAGATTTACTTCACCAAATCGATTTAAAATGTACGATACATATGTAATAGATAGTTTGTACAGCGAAAATATACTTTCAATAATCTATCTGACGAACTAGATAAACATTATTATGAGTGAGAATACACAGAATCCTATCGAAGTGTTTACATACCACAAACGAGTGCCAAATAACTGATTATTTATATTTCGCCGCATAGCAACTCCCATCGCACGTTCAGTGTGAATATACGCGATATTGTTGTGGTAACATTTCACTAAGTGTTTTTCACGACTGAGAAAGTGGCATATCAAAATCGTGATGTGCTAAGTAAGAAGCGTTTTTAGATGCCGTGAATTAACCTAAATAAGTAAATACATTATAAAGTTCAAACAAAGACTTATACACACACACTTACAAAAGTCTATAGCCATGCAACACACAACAAGAAATAATACGATTGTTTTAATAGAAAAATTGAAATTTCAAGTATTTACCATTATTTAATTACAGCTGCTACAGACTTTTTCTGTCTACCTAGGTACCAAGGGGAAATGTAATATACCTATTCTAATAATTGTTTTACATCCCATGCCATGGAATTACCCAACTGATAAATGGAACAGGTTTAAAATATTATGGTGACACATTTCTATTAAAACGAATGTCACTTGTTTCACACCAGTGCAAACGAATACATATATACCTACAAGAACTTAATTGCAAAAATACATTTGTTCAACTCAAGCGTTTAAATTTCCAACATTCTATGACAACATTTGAGTTACTTGTAGTTTTGGATATAAAATTAAATTTAGTAAAGTATTTAATTTTGGGTATTGAATACGTAAATTACAGGAATCGAACCATATTTTTGCCCTCAAAAAATGAGATCTTCATGTCGTCTTTTACTACCATAACTTTTTCCAAACCATCTTATGTATATTTTAGTTTAGTTATGAATATTTTATTATAGTTTACTGGTCTCACAGCAGATTCGATTCATTTTCAATTTCTCCAGGATATACTTTTCAGATGGGCTTAACTTCCGAAATCTTCCTAGACGGACAGAAAGACAAGCACATTTGATAATAAGAAGGCTTTTCAAATGTGGCTTAACATGTCATTAGGCGCGATACGATACATCAAAAAAAAGAAACACGCCTCAGCCGACGGTCTAAATAGAGAGCCAACAAAACGATTTTTTGTGTGTCATCATTAATGTGGTGTATTAAAAGCTTTGTAAAAAGACAAATTCAATACATACATCTGATTCATGTTCAGAATATCTTTTGAAATTACTGGCCACTGCCAATTTCGCAAAATATCACTTTAAAAAAAAAATTATTTGAAAAAATTATATTTTTGGAAATTCGGTCTATTACCTAGACAAATTTTTATAGTTTCATACAATTTAATTATAAAAAAAAACTACTTATATACGACTTGCACTTGATCCATTTATTTAATCAGTATTGGTAAGTAATAATTTATGGAAGCATAAACATTGGAAAACATACGAATCCCTCCATATTATATTCGAATCGATATTGAGTTTCTGTTTATAAAGCAAAGAATCTGAAATGAAGATTGATGCGCAGATAGAAATATTTTACTTGCAATGTTTTCTTAAAACACTGATATAAACACTGAGGTAGATATAGAATGAGTGTTATAAAAGAACCGATAGCTCATCGTCTCTGGAAAAACATGTCGAAAATAAATTTATGATATTTCTGCAAAGAGTTCACAATTGATGTAATCTACTTTCATAGCATAATGTCATATGGCATTCTGCTCCGAGGAAAGGCCGCTGACATTCAAACAATATTTGTTCTGGAAAAAAGGGCTATTTGAACTTTATATAAATTGAAATGTAGAGATAATCTAAGGGCGCACTTTAAAGAAAGTAACATTGTGACGGTATCTTGTTTTGATTTATGAAAATATTATTTTATGTACCAAAAAATGTAATTTACGTACTTAAATGCTTTCTTTGAGGTGGGTGATGGCTACAACTTAATTGCAAGATATAAGCGCATGTTATCAATTCTCAGGTTCAGACTTTCACACAAACAACAAAGACAAAAGTTAATAATTTTTTTATGGAAATAGTATCAGTTTTTAAAATAAAATTCCAAAAGAAAAATTAATCTTAAATTCTAATCAATTTATAAAGCAGGTTAAAGTTCAACCCATGAAGAAAACTTACCTACCTATTGTATTAACGAATATTTAAATGATAAGTGCGTATTTAACGAATATCGTATCTTACAACGTATGCATATCTTACATTGATGTCCATCAATGTAATAGTTGTATGCATTTTAAATTTAAAAGAAATGATTTAAGGAAAACATATATTTAAATGAAATAAACAGGGAGGAGTTTCTTGCCAGTTCTACTCCTTCTAGTTTTCATAACCGGTACTTAATCAATTCTTTTTCACTTTCAATAAGTTTGTGTAAACAAACATACTTATTGAATAAACTTTTTTTTATATTTTGTTTTTTGATCACTTTCTCAACTATTCAAGAGTACTTAAATGTACCTATAAAATATATATTCGTATTCACCTTTCAGGTAGAGTAAATAAATCGTCGAGTCTGCCTGAAGGGCAGTGCAATTAATTTTTAAAACAAATACAGTACAGTACACAACTAGAGTACAGTAGACACTAGACAACTTAGTCTGTAACCCATACAATAAAAATGTGACTATAAGTATTTTTTTATTTATATACATTTATTTCATAAAAAAGCAACAATTTCTTATCTTTCCTGCCAATAACATTTTACTTTGTTCCGTATCCGTAATGCATTTTTAATGTCATATACCATATTTTCTGAGAAAGAATTTTCTTTGATCCTCAAAAGCTGAGAGCCTATAAAGACGAGAATAATAAATATTAAACCGGAGTAAGTTACGAAGCTTTGGTATTCGCCGTTGCTGAAACTATTCGTGTTTCAGAATTTTCAAACGAGCTTAGCCACTTTGAACTTTTGAACTTTTCTTTTGAAAAATCAATAGGGTAATAATGTAGGAGAATTAATTATTTTCCCCTTCAAGTAAATCGCGCAGTGCAATATGTATGTATTACGTATTGGATTCGCGTTCAACAATAATATATACCTACGTCACGAGAAAGATCGCGTGCTGGTCACGACGACATTGATTGAGGTGTACTTACTTATCTAACTTCGGTGATTAATATCCTAAAAAGGGAAAACAACGCATTTTATAACACAAATTACACATGAGTGTGATACATCAATTCGTAAATTGTCCAAACGTAATTTAAAGGCAAAAAATGGTCAAGGACGAGTAGGACGCACACCTTGACATTTGGAAATCCTCACACGAAACTAAAGTAGATGGCGCTAGGTTAAGTTTTTGATTCTTTAGGGCTGTTCATGTGCTATCATTGTCAGTCAGTGACACTTCGACAATATTTTTTTTGTCGAGAAAGCGTTGCCTACGTTTTGTGAAAGATAGGTATATTTCGTGTGTTTCATGTGGGAAAGAGATGGGCACTTAAAGTAGGCAGCTCTCACATCTCAGGCATCTCAACAAAAAATTTGTTAGGAGCAGGTCTTCTGTTTGATTATACCAGTCAGTGTTTAATTTCGTTGTTTGTAGCACATCATGAGCATAACTCAACATAATCAAAGAGAAACATGACCTTTGAAAATAGCACGTGAAGAGCACAACCATTCATGTTCACATCAATAAAATATACACCATGTGCACGCAGTGCTGCACAATACACATAATTATTAACCAAAGTGCTCAAGTCTCAGTGCCAAGTAAACCAAAAATCTGTGATTGACAACCTGACGTTGCGTGACACTCTTCAGACCATAATTCAAGGACAGTATGTGTGAGAAGAGTGCTATATTATAATAAATCGTACATCTCGTTTCGACCAAGTATATTACACGGTATGATACAGTGATACAGTATGGTATGATCCAGTATAATACAGTGTATTGGTGGAAACGAGGTGGCCTTTATGTATGCTGACAGACGCTACCATAAGTGTGAACGTAATCGTATTACTCGTATTACGTATTACTAGTCGGAAATAAATCTAACCTGAATATAGGGACTGCATTTTGAAACCCCCTAGTAAGAACGGGTCCCGGGTGACCCGACCCGTACAGTAAAGTTCGAAAAAACTTGGAACACGACATATTTAGACAGAAGTTCCCATACAAACTACATCACCTATAATATAATAGTATTATACAAGTCTATTCGTGGATAATTATAATTTTCTAATTTTCTATTAACATATAGACTACCGAACTTTCAAATTCCTTTTCTCCCGGGGGCAACCCAAATAGGAGTAAAAACTTTATATTGTTAATTACATACTGAGGCCTATACCCATTAAAATCTAATATCCTAAGTAAGTAAAAGTAAGTTTCCAGAAGTTTTCGGTTTCATTTTTTATTGATTATACCTTCCTAGTTTCATACTTCTGTTTTAAAAAGCTACTCTATCATTAAAAACAAATAAAAATGAAATTAGAGATAAAGTGGCTTCATGAAAGAATTTCGTAATATACTGGAAATTCGTGTGACGTCACATTAATATTTCACGTTTTCTTTTTATACATAGATGACTCAATATGTTTTGAAATAAATAAAAAGTGTTTAACATATTAGCACCTACTACTTATTTTACATCTTTTCAAAATAGTTTCTACATAGACTAAATAAATTTAACAGCAGCGTTTGGTTATAATAGAGTCATAAATGTGACTTCACAGTATCGACAATGTCAAACGCAGTTTTGGGGGTGAAAACCGGCGCACGGGGACCTCGCGCTAGTCGCGGACTGAAACTCGCCATCTTGCACCAGCTGGTTAGAATATGTATGGTTACCCGGTAAACGCAGAAGAGGGCTTCTAGTCAATTCGTACTTCTACGACTCTATCACGCTCTATGCAAAGTTCCATTCGTCGAAATCAACTTTGAAAACTGAAACTGAAAGCATTTTTTGAGTTTTTGAATTTGAATAATAAGCGCGGAAATCGTTGCAGAAAGTGATTAGAACATTTTTCTTTTAATTTGACAAATGGCTTATTGAGTTCTATTTTTAAATAAATTTGGTTTTTAAAACATATAGTGCGTGCCAATTTATAGTGACCAAATTTTCCTAATTCCAAAATTTCATATTGTTACGGGCTACTAGTTCGGATATCGGGGATGCACTAAAACACAAATTTTATTTAACTTTATTATATTAGAAGACGAAATCACAAACTAACTTAAGAACAAATAATATCGAACACAAATTGTACCGTTATTTCACTCCACACTTGTCAAGTCAAGTGCGATTAACTGAATCGCACTTGACTCATTCTCAAAAACTGTCTCGTTTGACGTCCATCATCGCTTTTATCCCTTCCACCGATTCACATGTCACAAAAATTCCACTTCTCGAACATTTAACTTAATAATTACATAGCTATTTTTAGCGAGAACTTACTCCCACTTGTGTCAGGCGCCGTGGATGGTCGTGGCGCCCGCTTTGTCTGGGCACTACCTTCCGTCTCGAAAACGTTTTTTTTTATAAAATTGGAAATATCGAGGCGTTCTCTTTGTAAAGTCCGTCTTGCAATTTCTTTTTCAATTCGTGGAATTTATTTTTCTATCTAGATTCTTCTGTTTTATTGTATGGTCGTGGGAACTTTTCGAGCAAGTTCGATGACATGTCGGTCGACGTGCTATTATAGATAGACGTCACAATATGTTATATGTATAAGAGATAAGGTCACCCATTAATAAATTTTAAAAATTTTAAAAATTTAAATTCTTTGGAGCATCAAGCAAACTTTTGAATAATTGCCATTACGCAAGTCAAAAATTTCAAAAAAAGAAAAATATTACACTTTACTTTCAAAATAGTGGAAACCACAATATTCATTACATCTATTTGTACTTATATCTTGACTCCCTACGATAACTAAACACCACAACACGCAACAGCGTCATGGACAACAGTCCAATATTTCGAGCCCGCCTGGAGGCCCCGAAATTCTTTAATAGAGGAAGTTGCTTCACACGAATTAGATTTTAGTCCATCACCATTTCCCAGACCCATTCACCTTGACCCAGACTTATTTATTTGTCTGTAGATTCAAAACGTTGCTCATTTCTAAGACTACACGTCTTTTTTCTCAGTAATGAAGATAAGAGAATAAAGTGAAAATACAAAGTTTCATGGTAGAGGTGATGTATGTTGACCGACATTTTTAACATAGGAAACAAGTTTTAATATTTATTTTTTATACACATACTTAAACTTTTATAATGATAATCTTAAGCGATACTCTAAATATTAAAAACTAAATAAAACCTAGAAAAAGGTCCAAAATTTACTATCAAATCAACGCTATTTATTATGATACGGTGTTATAGTTACTAAAAAAAAAGAATTTGGTTGGTAACCAGATATTTTCAATAGATAGAGACACATAAGCATTGTTTCCTTTAATCACGCACAGTAAACATGACATTAAATGAAATTTTGGTATGTATTTTTAAGCACCGATAACAAATGTACCAATTTTCCCTGCGGTGGCTAAAAAAATCGCATGGCCTCACATTTCCACGCTCAAATTTTTCATTTTACCTAACCATTTTTCTAAATGTCATCACCAGTAGGGACCTCGTATTTATTACTATAATATCTGGTGTCGACGCACTTTATGTTTATATTTGCATAGGTAAACTAAAAGACCTTACTACGTTATACACGTGTCATGTGCATGTACTTCTTTCCATCACAATATCCGGATACTAGTTCTGTTAGTCATATACTTCCGTTGACAAAATATCTTTTTAATCCATATCAAATGTTATCTTTACTTGTAAGGTAAGTTGAGATGAATATACTGGGATCAAAATTTTAAAGTGGCGCTGAATAACTTTTCAAAATATCATTTTTTTTCTGTTTACGAATTTTCCAAAAATTTATGACAATTCGCGTCTGATTTCAAATTGTCCCTGTGATGTCATCTGAGCGGTAGAACTAATTGCGGTGCTTTTCACTGTAAAAAATCATAACTTAATGTGAATAAAAAATATTGAGATAAAGTCACTATGTCAAATGAAATTGTGATCCTCATGAATTAAGAAAGTATAATAAAAGTACCGGCCAGCTCTTCATCAACAAAGAGTCGACAGACCAAGTAGATTTTTTTATCAGGCTTTCACGTCTACGCTGCTGGAGTACAACCCTTCCCCAACTGTGAGTTCAGGAAGTTGGACCATAAGCAAACCACATTGGTCCGATGGGGGTTGGGGGTTATTAGATAACTGTCATAGAAATGACAATTTCGTCGGAGCTTGATATTTAGTTATATATTCTGCTTAAGTTTTCGTACTTAATTAAAATTCATTGTTCAACACGCCTAATGGAGATCAAACCAACGACACTTTAAAAAAAAAACCAGTAGCTTTACAGTCCGATTCACAATACGCTATAGTTCGCGCGCGCACGCACTAGATACCTAATATTGATGTTAATTAAAAATTAAAGTATATATCTAAATATGGTAATTAGGTACGGATATTAGGACGAGGTCGGAACCGAAAATGGAAATAGCGTGAATAAGGAGCAGCTTAATGTATGACCATATCATACCATGTATTGCACCGCTGCTGTCCTAAGCGTGGTAAAAGTAAATAACTTAAAAGTAAAGAATAGTAAAAATAAATAAAGGATAACCCAAAGCCCGATAGGTTATCTTTTATCTGGGCGTAGTCAGAGCGATCCACTAGTCGTTTAAATCTTTTTTATGTCTGTAGTCTGTTGTCGTCACGGTCATTAAGTTTTTTTTTTATAAATAATAATATAATAATAATGTATACATGACAACAACGTCTAGGCCCCAAACTAAGCATTAGCTTGTGTTTTGGGTACCAAGTGAAGACACCACATACATATAACAACCAAGACCCGGTACCAGGATCGATATTCATCATATAAATACTGACCCGACCTGGAGTTCGAACCCGGGACCTCCAGCTTCTTAGGCAGGAATATATACAAGAAAAACAAAAATTTGCCTACTATCTTTAAAAGTGAGCACAAACGAGAAATAGTACATTTTGACAGTGATTTTTTTATTACCAAAATTTTTTAGGCCACAGATGACATGATTTGTCACACATTTTCCATTATGCTTTTCAGAAAGAATTTACTGAAATTACCTACACCAAATTGTGCAAACGAAAATGTCAGTAACTTAATGCCAAGAGAAGATCCAAAAAAATTAAACAAAAAATTGTTGGAAAGACACTTGAAAAGTATTATAATTATAATAAATACGACTTATAATGAAATAGGTATTCAATGTACTTCAACAGGGTGCTATTTTAAAATAGGGTAATATTTTATTAAGCGCGTTAGCACTACGTAAAACAATAATCTATAATATAATAATAATGTCTTTTGTCATGAAAATAGTCATGAAGCAGGTTGCAGGCACTTGTGGGTGAATAGTTATTTGTTGATGTCTTTACGGACATAATCTTCTGTACCTGTACTTATACAGATATTCTGTAGCTAAAGGTATCGTCTGTGGATGATGGTGCGATTCGAGTGAATCCTATGAAATAACATACAACGCGCATATCATTCACGTTTGTGACAACCTTAATTCGTTCGCGACGTCACGTTGAGCCACAGATGGCAATTTTTTCCGCGAGCTTAGTTAAATTCGCAGTAAAGCGTTACGCCTGTGAGAAGCTTAAGGTTGACTAGATAGTCAACACACAACATCCATACTCAGTACTTGTGTACGCCTGAAAACATATTATATAATAAGATTTTATTGCATTGTCACGACTTATAGAATTCGATGTATTTTCGCTACTACTCTAGAACCGTTCAAATACATCTGTAAGGTTTTGAGGGTTGTCTGTTACTATAGGGTTTTTAATGAATTCTTTATTATACATACATCCTGCTTTCCGTCATTGTAAAACAATATCCTAGAGCCTAAGGGTAATTGAATGTTACGATTACATTTTATAACGCAGCGCGCGCAACGGAGGCTCTCAACAGGAATATTTTTTCTCGTTTTTGCAACATTTTTCATTGATGCTCCGCTCTTATTGGTCGTAGCGTGATGTAATAATAGCCTATACGCTATCTCGATAAATGTACTTTACAACACATAAAGAATTTTTCAATTCGAATCAGTAGTTCCTGAAGTTGTGCGTTTAAACAAGCAAACAAACTCTTCAGCTTTATAATATAAGTATATAGTATATAGATGAGTGGGTAATTTAAATACTTTTTTTATGAGTGGGTTTTGAAGTACAATTTCTGAGCCTATTGAAAGGGTTGATACACAAAAGGCTCATTAAATCGTATCGAACATATCATTATTTATTTTGAAGTTCAACCTTGAAGTCAGAGCGTATCTCTTCAAAGTTTGCACTTTCATATTATCTATGTAAATTTTTTTAAATCCTTCGTTTTAAGGCTGAGACCGTCGCCAGGCCCTCGACTTTAAAAGCTGCTAACTCAAAAGCATTTGAATGAAAAAATCTGAAAAAAAAAAACATATTATTCTTTCATTTTTCCTGCAGTGAAATTAGTATTATTGTTAAGAAAAACAAATGTTATCATATTTAAAAAAATGTTTTTTAAAACCCATTTGCTCGTCTTTAAATGCTGATAGCTTACCATACCACTTATAAATATTTTTTTTATTATTTCTTTTTTCCTTCCAAGTTAAGTATTACGTCTATGACATGCTAAGACAACGTGGTGCGTGAAACAGAAGCAAAGAAAGCGTTTAGCGATTCGAGCCGCATTGTCGTTTTTCATATTTTTCTGAGCCACGTCTGACCTTTAAGAACTATGTAGAAACTCATTAAAATAGTGAAAGCTGGAACCTTTTTAAAAGACTCATTTTAGTAACTACATAGAATTTAAATGTTATGACAGATGACGAACAAATTACCTATATTTTCATATTACGGTAAACTAACTACACTAACTACAGAGCCCTTCTTCTATAATACGCAGCCAGAAGTAAATATTGTGCAGTTCTGCTGATACCATTAAAATTTTGTCCTACAGACGAGGTGTAACTATTCGCGCTATATGTACAAAACTAGCTTTCTGCCCGTGGCTCCTGGTTGTACCGAAATCGCTATATTTTTTGTATATATACAGTTTATAAGCTGAAGAGTGCCGTAGCACTTTTATCTCGAGAAAAAGGGTCCCGGTACAACTGTGTAATCCACGCGAGCGGAGCCGCCGGCGGAAAGCTAGTAAATAAAACGTATAATTAAAATTACAAACTACTATTCTGTTGTTTCTAGTTTCCAAAAAATTAAAAGTGTAACTAACAAAGCCTGTAGGGCTATTCGCTCACACCGGAGCTTTTCTCTTACTTTTAGCATTTTTATACTTGTCTTAACTTCTACACGAAAAGTTCCTATTCGAATTATTTAAAAATAATATATTTGTACATAATCAACCTAGATTATGACACTATTTAGTAAGGTATAAGGAATAATAAGAAATAAGGAATAACATCATGATACGAATGTCGTGATAGCCCGAGCGTAGTAAACTTGTTTCTAATTTAGAAGGCAGTGCGGCCGTGGTTCGAATCCGCACATGTACCAATGACTTTTTCTGACTTACCAGTACATACTATCACTGACTCCGTGCCGCGGAGTGCACATTAAGCTGTCGGTCCCGGTGGCCATCAACAGATGGTAGTCGTTAAAATCCAGCAAACCGCACTGGAGCAGCGAGTTGATTAATCTGCAAGCCCCCTCACCCTGGGGGAGGCCTAAGCCCTTACAATGAAGCATAAATGGTAGATCATGACACGAATGTCATCACCTTTCGATTCTACTCGTATTTTGATTGACTAATTTGAACAAAAAACGGTTATTGTGACTTAACCAAATAATGGCTTTTAGGCAAATTTTTCATACCTTAAGTTATATACGTAATATTGTAATTTTCATAGGGATCTCTAAATTTTTTTATCAGCTCATGTCACTCGCTGATAACGGAGGTTTCTTTACTTAAAAGAATTTCTAAAATCAATTTTTGAGTTTATAAGTTTATAAGACAAACATACAAAAACTAAAAAGTTAAAAATAAAATTTTCACTTTAAAGAAAGGAGCATTAACAGGCGGCATATAGTTAATGAAGTCGGTGCCTACTCACTCAGACACTTTAAATTGTGTTCTATTTTTGTTATTGTTATAAATATATCATTGTTGTAATTGTTATTACCTGGTAAGTACCCATTTAAAGTGTCTGAGTAGGCACCGACTTCATTAACTATATGCCGCCTGTTAATGCTCCTTTCTTTAAAGTGAAAATTTTATTTTTAACTTTTTAGTTTATGATTTTGAAGCCGGTTTTTTTTTTTAAATTATTTTATTTTTCAATTTTTAGTTGAACGCATCTGTAACTTATTTGTATTAAGTATAAATGGGGCTACTAAACGCCGCGCTACTCTAATGAGACAGAACCACGATTACGCAACGTAAATTCAGTGTCAAATTGACGCATCAGCATGCCTAGTAGGCAGTGGTATTCCTATGTAAAACTTCAATCTTAATTATTATTTTTGTGCGAACTGAACATTTTGGCATATTCAACCGTATGACGGAAGCTCAACAAAAAGTAACTGCTGTAAATCGTTGAGGAATTCCCTCGACTGTTTATGGTCTTCATCATCAGACCTGTAATGGCACTTATAACCCATATGAGTGCAAAGTTCTCTTCAATAGAAATGAATTAAGTCCAAACACCAGGTAATTGCTGTAAATCGTTAAGGTGTTCCCTCGATTGTGTATGGTCTCCATCATCAGATCTGTAATGGTACTTATAACCCATATTGGTGCAAAGTTCTCATTAATAGAAATGAATCAAGTCCAAACACCAGGTAATTGCTGTAAATCGTTAAGGAGTTCCTTCGACTGTGTATGGTCTCCATCATCAGACCTGTAATGGTACTTATAATCCATATGGGTACAAAGTTCTCATTAATAGAAATGAATGAAGTCCAAACACCAGGTAATTGCTGTAAATCGTTGAGGAGTTCCCTCGATTGTGTATGTTCTCTATCATCAGACCTGTAATGGCACTTCTAATCCATATGGGTGCAAAGATCTCATCAATAGAAATGAATCAAGCCCAAACACCAGGTAATTGCTATAAATCGTTAAGGAGTTCTTTCGACTGTGTATGGTCTCCATCTTCAGACCTGTAATAGTACTTATAACTTTTATAGGTGCAAAGATCTCATCAATAGAAATGAATCAAGTCCAAACACCAGGTAATTGCTGTAAGTCGTTGAGGAGTTCTCTCGACTGTCTTTCAGCTCCATCATCAGATCGACTCCCGACCTTCATTAAATAGTACTAGTAGTCGTACTTTATCAAAATATTTAAAATACGATACTTTAAAATACGATTTTCGAAGGTGGCCCTCGATTTCTCTAGGATGTCATCATCAGATCCTGGTTTCCTTATCATGGTACCATTTCGGAGATATCTCCCTTTCACAAAAAAAAATATCATCCAATTCGGTTCATAAACAACGAAGTTATCCCTGAACACACATAAAAAAAAAACATATATACGGTCGAATTGAGTAACCTCCTTCTTTTTTGAAGTCGCTTAATAAAGCAAATCTTTTCTGTTTATATTATTATCTATATCTATCAGATAGGCCCTCCAGATTCACTTAAAGAGATATTCAAAGAAATTAATGTAATATTAGTGTACTGTCAATGTACTGGTAATAAACTTAAACTCGCACTATCCAATACAAAGCTCCAAAAAAAAAAAAATTCATACAAAGGTATTTGTGTAAGATTTCATAATAAACTTTCAATCAGTTTAAAAGACTTGTGTTGTTAGTAAATGAATTCAAGAATTATATAAAACGACAACTTATGCTTAAAGCATATTACAATTTAAAAGAATATAGGAATAATAAAAAGCTTGGGTGTCTCTCTAATCCACTTGGTTATTAAGACAGTGGTTTGTAGCACCGTCACTAAGAAAAGCCACTTGAGTAGGATTCGCTTGCAGTGTTCTTCTTAGAGTGGTCGTGTACATACGTACCTGCATAAACTTAGCTTTCTTACATTCAAAAGCGACATCAGAGTGTCTTACTTGAACGTAAATGGATTTTTTTTTAAACACTTCAGATTTTTATAAAATATAAAATTACAAACGATATCTTTTGTTTTCGTTACACACTTGTAAATGCATAATAATATCACAGATAATATGGTTTAGTTTACTGAATCGCTTGTGCCAGCTTTCCTTGGGAAATCTATAACTTCAAAATAAAAAACTCCCGTTTTGTGTGTATGGACCGGTTATACAAAGTTTAGTATCCGACAGTCTTTAGATTGATGAAATATCAGAACTATCAACAAAAGTGACAGAGGTTTTTCCCGCCGTCACAACTACGCCGGGTCAAGTTTTGTATATTATCTGAAAACGAAGCTTTGGTATATTTAACCTCTTAATACTTCTGAAAAAGTACTCCAACTAACTGTCTTTATATTAACTGACTAATATTTTCATTGTTTTTGAGGTCTTCTATAAATTTATTTTTTGTTCTTTCTGTTGTTTTACTACTGAACAACAAAACGTACTCATTACATAGTTCTACTGAAACACAATCCATCCATCCATCCATCAGCCTACATTCGTCCACTGCTGGGCATAGGCCTCTCCCAGGGTACGCCAACTGCTGAAACTATTGTATTGATTTTTTGTAAGACTAGTGATAAATATCACTAATCTTTCAAAGGATCAATACAAAAAAAACGTCACGAACCTCTGTACTTTCTTTGGTCACAACAAATATAGAAATGATTGGGTATGTCTATAATTCAAAACAAAGCTATAATTGAGTTTAATAAAATTATAGGAATTTGATTATACTTAACAACAGATGACGTCGATTGTAATTCATGAAAGTTTTTGTATGTTGATAGACTGTAAATCCATCATCATCATCATCATCAGCCCATTTTTACCCCACTGCAGGGGCTTAGGCCTCCCCCAGGTTGAGGAGGGGGGCTTGGAGCTTAAGTCCGCCACGCTGCTCCACTGCGGGTTGGGAACTGTAACGACCGTCATCTATTGACAGCGTCCGAGACCGACTGCTTAACGTGCCCTCCGAAGCACGGTGTCAGTGATATTGTGTACTTAAGTCAGAAAAACTCATTGGTACACGCCCGGATTCGAACCATGGCCCGATGGGGCCAAATTTGAGATAGGCTCGTTGCGCTCTGGGCTATCACGACACTGTAAATCCATGTAAATAATAATTGATTTGTATGAAATCAAAGGAATTGAATATTAGTTGAAATAAATAAAACTAAATTATGTGGTTAGTTACGCCACTTTATGCCCGCTTTTATGGCTAAACTATCAATTTTTAAGACGCTTAAAGTTGCCAACGACTTTGGGCATTTGGGCGAAACCTAATGCGCTACACCCGCATACTTACCGCCTTCAGCAATGGTCAAAGAATTTCATATACAGGACGTCCCACGGCTATGCCATATAGAAGGAAACTACCCTCTGAAAATTGTAGATTGAACATTACCTATACTGAAAAAAGACATTATTTTAATTAAAAAAACAATTAAATTGCATTCATAGATTTGTAAATAATTACATGGTTGAATCGGGAATTGAACCCGCTACATGAGAAAAAAAGACCCTGTAGCTTTATCATACCGATCGAAAGGCTTCATCATAAGGATTATTTTTTGCTAAATAACACAGTGTCAGAAATAAAAGGAAAACCATGAATTTTAGTATTTTTAATTCATAATTAATCAATTTAATTTATCAAATGCTCAAAACCAGTCCCATTCTGTTGAATACAATGTCGCACTCTTTAGATTATTTCGCTCTCTGTCGATTTTTTGATCATGTGGTGGTGAATAATAATAAAGAGTAATCTTAGAAAGTAAACAAAAAAATCCTTGTAAATATTCTCACAAATACACAATCTGGATTTTTTTCAGCTAAATCAAGTATTTGGCAAATTATTATTAGTAAACAAAAACCGGCTAAGTGCGAATCGGACTCGCACACGAAGTGTTCCGTACCACCATACAATATAAAAGAACGAGCGCCGTTAATCGAACTTAACCATTAATCGTTATTATTAAGTAATTTAAAAATTATTGTATAAATATATTTCATTTTTATTTCGTTAGTTATTTATTATTTATTAGAAGGCGCTCAATCCTCTCTGGCTAACCCAATAAGTAATAACATGAGTGCACTGATAGCTAGAGACAATTTTTATTACTTATTGTATTACAGTGAACCTTTGACTTTTAGTATCGATTGTGAAGAGAATAAGCTCGTAGTAGTTTAGTCGCAATGTTGTTTTCATTATAAATTATTTATTCATTAATTATTACCAACTGCCCTCACCGCCCCTTGCCCATATTTTTGGTGTTTGCGCAAGTATGTGGTGCTAACTTTAGAGCCTTTTACCTTGGTGGCGCGTATAGTAGTATTAAATAGTTTTAATTATTTTAAATCCAAATTAATCAATATTAAATAGAAAAACCGCTCAAGTGTGAATCGGAAAATTTTTTTTCTTAATTTCGAAGTGAGTAAAAAGGGGATTGTTAAAATATTGTCAAATTATCTCAGCCTTTGATAAATTTAGTATGCAATTAATTCTTGATGAGTATCACGATATAAACTCTATAAAATTAAAAAGATCTAGTCGACTATGTCAGCTAGGTCACCTGCCTAGGTATGAGTTGCCTGTGTGTATTAATTAGTATGAGAGTAGGACCTGGGAATACATGTTGCCACGCTTTTTAAATGGCTTATCGATATTAAATTAAATTAATCGATACAAAAAAAAAATTATGTAAACATTTACTAAAACTACTATATAACCCTCATGAGTTTTTTGTAAACGATCTTGCCTAATCCCCGCAGTGGGTGTCTCACGGCTGAGCTGATGACGACAATGACATCTATATGGCTTACAATCTGACAACCATGTTCTTCTGCCGTCATGTTACTGTACTGTATCTATATACGATTCGACGAACTTCTCTCATACAGTTAATTTACTTAAAATTCGGCGAACGACTTTCCTTCTAATTTCGCAGAAATAACTATATAAGCTTTACATTGAAAAGGTATTGAATAATTAATAATTACTATATTGCTTCAAATTTATAACAAAATCGCTCATAAAGTCAATTTAATTTAATGATTATTGCGGCCTGTGAATATTCAGACTTGTAGCTTGTTCTAATAGCTACAACGTCTCTTACACAATCAAAAACATTTATTACAAAAATTTTACTGGATTAAGACTTTTTTAAAATCTGTGCTCTATTCAGTTTCTGAATGTCAGTCAACATTTGAGAACCCCAACTCAAACATTTTGGATACTCATGTACATGGTTCGTAAGTATTATTTGTTCACTTCTACGTTTTAAAATGAAATTTTGAAGCCTTAGGTAAATTATGAATGTCAGATATATATTTTGATGTCACTATTTATCAATTTTTCAATTTTTAGGGTTCCTTACCCAAAAGGCGAAATGGGGCCTTACTGCGTCCGTCCGTATGTCACGAGTCTCCAAATGGTAACACAACCCTGGTAGTTACTACCTGGTAGTGCAAGTCGGAATATCGTCAAACGAATAGATAATTTCTTATTATGCGAATGTTTTAACACCTGCGTTTTTTGGAAATGTTTTTAGCAATATGTTATGGAAATTGTTGGGGTAAGCATTCACGAATGTTTATTTGAATACCGGTTGTGTAAAATTGCTCAATTTTATCTGGTTCGGAAGTCATCATCATCATCATCAGCCCATTTTTACCCCACTGCAGGGGCTTAGGCCCCCTCCAGGGTGAGGAGGGGGGCTTGGAGCTTAAATCCACTCCACTGCGGGTTGGGAACTGTAACGACCGCCATCTATTGACAGCGTCCTGGACCGACTGCTTAACGTGCCCTCCGAAGCACGGTGTCAGTGATATTGTGTGCTTAAGTCAGAAAAACTCATTGGTACACGCCCGGATTCGAACCATGGCCCTAAGGGGCCTTATAAATTTGAGACAGGTTCGTTGCGCTTTGGGCTACCACGGAAGTCAGAGAGTAAAAATCAAATTTTCATATTTTGATGAAAATAAACGATTGTTATTATGAATATATTGTGCAGTGATACAAAACCATTGGTAGAAGCGAGACGAACTTGTACTGGGCTGAGTTTTATTTCACTTCCTCGGTAACTGCCGTAGGACGCCTCTCAGAGCGATCTTCGTAATTACATATTGTTATTCAGCTAAATCTACGTTTATATTAGAAAAACAAAATTGAACTGGAGACGGGACGAAGCATCGGTTTATAAAATAGTTAAAATCTCACAAAAAATGTCTAGTACTTTTACTGCGTTTCTTCAAAAAATGAAATTTTTCATTAGCCTATGGAAAATTTGACGAACGATGAAAAAATCGGCCTGTATAAATTGATTTCATCGTCATTTCAGACATCAGATCTGCATCGGATGTCCACTGCTAAACATGGTGTTGATCCTGGGCCACCTTGGGTATATCGTGATTCATAGAATACGAAAGGTTTCTTTCTGAAAACTCGTCTTTACATTTATATACTAGTCGTTTACAGACATAATATTCCTAATATACCTGCATTACGAAGTCTAGCCCTAAAAGTTTTTAGTGTTCGTAGTCGGGATATAATATTTTATATGAGTTTGAATTTTTGATTAAAACAATAAAAAATATAAACAAACCACTACAGTGAATGATTATGGAATACTACGCCTACTTTTATATGCAAGCATCTTTAATTGTTATTGCATATTTCAACTCTGAAAAACTCATGATTTTGGTTTACGACAAGTTTTTGTTGTTGGCATTGATATGAGACCCAATGTATGCGTGACTCGAGATGCACTTGGCCGTTTTCTTTTGTAAAAATTACATATGTGAAAAAAGGTGGTGGGACAACTTTATGGTTAAAATCAGTTTAAGGGTGTAGAAGCAAAATTTCCCGAAATTTCCCGAAAAATAATTCCGTAAAAATGTTAATTAATTTATTTTATTTTATTTCAAAACTTTTTCCTGATTCGACCTTTTTTAAAATATGTGCATTAGGTGCCTACTTAAGCAACTTTCTTTTTAGTACTCACTTTCTGAGTAGTTTGATTGAGTTGTGAAACTTCGGAACTTATTTATTAAGCTTTCGTGGCTCGGTTACTCTGTTTAGGAAAACGGTTTTAAGTTCGCAACTCGAATCTCAGTATAAAACACTAGTGTTTCCTACGACTTCACCTGCATGGTTTTCACGTTTCTTGAAGATATATTGTTTTTGTTTTTTTTTTTGTACAATGTGTCAATTTTGTGAATCATCGCTCTACATTATTTTGTATTCTTACTGTTCGGCTTCTAAGAATAACGCTATATAACCTAAATATTTAATAATCATTTTATTTATTCAAATATGAACAAGAACAAACAGATAAAAACAATTTATAAATAACTGCTTAATAATGGCCTCTAACTACTAATAAATAGCTTTTGAAGTCGCAAATTTTAATAGTCTATTACAATAATTCTCCAAAAATGTCTTCTATATACAAGCAACCATCACTCGGTTACAATTTTTAGATACTTTCATACCGTTTTTCGTTCAAAAAGCGAGTACTTTAGTTTATGAAACTGACAACTTGTCGCTTTTTGACATTTGATATATCATCATCATCATCAGCCCATTTTTACCCCACTGCAGGGGCTTAGGCCTCCCCCAGGGTGAGGAGGGGGGCTTGGAGCTTAAGTCCACCACGCTGCTCCACTGCGGGTTGGGAACTGTATCGACCGCCATCTATTGACAGCGTCCGGGACCGACTGCTTAACGTGCCCTCCGAAGCACGGTGTCAGTGATATCGTGTACTTAAGTCAGAAAAACTCATTGGTACACGCCCGGATTCGAACCATGGCCCTATGGGGCCTTATAAATTTGAGACAGGTTCGTTGTGCTCTGGGCTATCACGACACTTTTGATATATGATGTTAAATATTATGACTTGTGTCTGACGTTCTGCATACAAATGAAGTCTCACAAGACGTACACAATCATAAAGACACAATATGAAATGAGGGATATTAATTTTATTTGACTCTCGCAACGTTCTATGCGTTGGATTTGATCTAAGTACAAATAATTTCGAGTACAATGACACCGCAGTTAGTGGTTAAATTTTGCTTCTACATCCATATAGATGTCACCGTGAACGTCCCAAATGCCGTTGAATATACCAAGCTTGTTATCGAAAGTTCCAAAACATAGGTACTTAAGGAATGTGTAGCGGGGAAGCTGCGGGTGAAAAGGTAGTATCTTGTATTATAGTTTAGGTTAGGTTTGTTTATGTTAGAGCGGAGCAACTGCTCTTTGGTGGCTCACCTACTAAGGTGCTAACAAATTAATAGAATCATACCTCTGTAATACAATCCAAAAAGTTAATATTAATTTAATCAAAGAAAATACTTTTTGAATATGAATTAAATAAACCTAAATTACTATTTGTTTCTTCTTCTTCTGAACCTATATTGAATATTACAGATGTTTTACGGCTATGGTCGACATCTTCAGTCCTTAAACCGAAATTATCGCTCCTGTGATAATTTCCGTGCTGTGTGCTTATTATTATTTAGTGTGATCTCTGTTATTTTATAATAGGATTGAATAAGCTCGATAGTTGCCTCCATCATACTTGTGTATTTCTCATAAATCAACTCCTGATACAACTGTCCTCAGTTGATATCCTGAAAGAGTTCATTCAGTATATGGCAGCAAAAAGGGGTGGCGGTTTAAAGTTAATGGTTCGCGTTATCCCTTCCTCAAATCACAAAGCGCTGCTTCAGAGCTTTTACGTTGACCTTTTAAAGTGTCTGTGTAAAGTGAACAGCACGATATGTGAAAACACTCATGCATGAAAAGCTCTTGAAGGCAAAAGGAGATTTTAGCCTAAGTATTGATTGAGTCTGCAAATACGTTTTTCGGATTACTCGAGTATTTACTTAGATTCGAAAATGGTGGCCGTAAATTCTTATTGAGATTGAAGAAAGAAGAGGGATCTTCCTTGCCTTAAGATATTTTACAAATAAAAAACCCGTTTACATTATTCAAAAAATATCATTTTAATAAAACCTTTTTAAAAACATGTTTTTATTCAAAGTACAATGGTTTGAAAACAAAAATGATCACTTGTAATCATCAACTACTTGATTAATTAAACAACTTTATTACTCTACAGCAATAAATAAAGTTAACGGTAGCTAGAAAGTGCAGTGTCTGTTTTATGTATGGAACACGGCCTACTTAGTTCTGCAGGGGTAAAGGCGGACGCGCGCAGGTCCCGAAACAGTACTAGCCTGAAAGTCATCATGACTGCCGCAACATCTCGGGAAAATTATACATAAAAAAATCATGAGTGTGTGTGGTTGTGCGCATGGACAGAACGATTGATATAATGCTTCTGTTAAAAAACACCAACACTTTGAATTACGAACTCTGTGGTGACTCGTGGTGGTAACTTTGTTAACTACAAAAAATAAGCTAAGCTACATAAACAAATCAAGCGATGAAAATTCTAAATTTAACTAATGATTATTATTAATTAGTCTAAAAGAGCCGACAAGGAGCAAAGCTGTCGGAAAGTTTTTACTTCTATTCAAATGCGCCGTAAAATATTTCACATCAGAAAACAGCAATTTGATGCAGCACATACCGTTTGCATTCTACGTCTTATTCTTACATTCTACGTTATACTTATTTAAAAAAAATATTTTAATAAACGTGAGTGCAACAACCCTTCATAGTAGGGCCTTTACTACTGAGGCCAGAAGGGGTCCCTCCACCCCCGCACTCACACGTTTACTAATCTAGAACACTCGTCGACCCTCTGTCTGTATTTCTTCTGCCTCATACTGGTAGAATGAGAATCCAATTTTGTGTTCATATTTATTTTATACAGCTTACAAATTTGCCTACGTATGCGGACATCATATGGTGACTTTTTGTGCACACCTTACAAAATCCGAAACAACAAATAGTACCTAGACGGGGAAACAGAAAGAGTTTGTATTCGCACCTGCGCTCACTGTATACATGAATTTATTTAAATCCCTGCCTAACACCGGAGCGCTAAATGGGTTTTTGAATTAAATATGAATCTCCGAATCTAAAGTAGCCAGACCACAGACTCGAGGCTTACTATAAACCCGGCATTAATATTTTGCTGTTGAACGCAACGGGTCCGAATAGTGTAACTATGTAACTACGAGTCAATTTTAAGTCCACATAGCTTAACATAATCGGTGCCCTAGTTTATAATTTGAAATTAAATCAGTTCAAATACGATTAACTCTGTGAACTAACTACATACCGATTAATGTAGAAATTATCGACTTCAGCATACTATCGACGTAAATGAATTAGATTTTGGTAAATTAAATCGTCATCTTTATTTTCTTAAACAAAGTGTAGATATTCATAAAAAAAAAATATCTATATAAGCAAAAATCTTCTAGTTATGGCGAAAGTTTTATTCTACACATAAATATTTGACTTTGTCTTTTTATGAACTGTGCGACCTTTTAGGGATACATAGTCCGCCAAGGAACCCTAATAGTTTCTTCATATCCGTCCGTCTATTTGTATCATCATCATCATAATCAGCCCATTTTTACCCCACTGCAGGGGCTTAGGCCTCCCCCAGGGTGAGGAGGGGGGCTTGGAGCTTAAGTTCACCACGCTGCTCCACTGCGGGTTGGGAACTGTAACGACCGCCATCTATTGACAGCGTCCGGGACCGACTGCTTAAGGTGCCCTCCGAAGCACGGTGTCAGTGATATTGTCTATTTGTATATCGCAGCCATTTTACTCACTCATTCCTTTTTTACTTTTCTAAGTAAAAAAAATTTCGTTCAATTAGCCCGTTTATATGAAATATTAGGCTTCGAAATTGCTTTTGCATGTGAGTTGCATGCTCCCCATCCCCCGCACCCGCGCCACCAACTCTTAAAGTATCTACTGTTCTGATAAATCTATAATAAGTAACACATTGTCATAATACAAACTAACAAAGAAATTATCACAACTGTCTGGGGTCACAAATTTATGCGTTATAGCCGACTAAATTGATACCGCGTCAACGCTGAACTTTAAGATGCGTTTTCATTCTCTTCTCTTGAATCTTACCTTACTCTAGTAGGTACACATTTGACCGTTTTTTAAATAAAACTTACATATGAAAAATAATAGGCAATAGTAATAGTGTATAAGGGTTAACATTATAACACATCTGTTATCGTAATTCATATAAATTTCAATTTTCAAGTTTCTTCAAATTTTCACCCCCCGTTCCCCCTTCTATAATGTATAAATTCAAAAACTTATTGTTAAAAATGTTATATTTGTATAAAAAGATCAGTAGCTGTATGTTAAATTTTCAGGTTACAATTTTCAAAGCTAAGACTTTCATAGAAAGCCCCCTTGTTCCCAAAAAAATATATACAGTTTATTATCTGCCCAATCACGTGTTCTTAGCTTACTAAATATTAATTTTCATCAAGATCGGTCAAGCTGTTGTTGACTTATAAAATGACATACAGACAGCCAGACAGACAAAAATTTTAAAAATAGAATAGAAGTATGTAAGTAAAAAAACGAATACTTAACAGAAAATTTGACAAAAAAATGTATATGCAAACAGAATAGATTCATATAATAGTATAGATAACATCAGTTACAACATTACAACATGGTTCTTATTCAAAAGCCATTTATTTCGTCACGCTTAAGCCCTTTTAATAAAAATGTGTGAACGTCAAATTATGAAATCTACATACGAAATGTATTCCATTCCATTTTATCTTTCCTCCATCAGTACCTACATTCAAATTCAGAATTTCAACTCGTAAAGAATTAAATAAGTTTCTTTGTAATTGACTTTCTCGAACTTTACCTTGAATAAAATTACAAAACAGAATTTATGACGGTTATAAAAAATGTTTTTTACTGAGATTGGCTTGGTTACCCGTGCATGCGCCTTTAATAATAAAAGATATTGTTTTGCATTATTAAAAAACAAAAATCAATTCTAGAGAATAAGTCGAGAAGCATACTAAATTTAAAATACAAATACGTGTAACATAAATGTTTATTTGTGGACAGTTTTGACCTCCCGGAAGTCCAAGCAAGAATGCTTAGAGGGTGTCATACCTCATAAAAGTGACAATAAAATCTATTAACTTGACATACTTGTATACACTACTTTTGGAAACTTATATAGTCTGTCTGGAACATATTTCTTCTCCTAACTTCAGGTTAAACATTACAATTTGGCACGAGGTTAGAAGTTTAGATATGTAGGTAGGTACCTAGCTCAAGTTATTTTCAAAATCATTTAATTATTGCACTCCTTAGCACACTGAGATAACAAACAATGCAGAAAAGTTTTAATACCTTCATGTACAATTTACTATACAGTAGCTTAATAAAATATTTAGTTATATTATATGAAGATTAAAAGTAAACAGGAATCGATGGAAGACCTCAGCACGATGCTCGATGGCCTCAATCGAGTTTCCCAACGGATGGGCCTCAAGATGAACATGGATAAAAAGAAGGTTACGCGAACGTTCATGTTGTACCCACCCCAGTACCAGTGGGAAACTCGCGCCTTGAAGTTGTTGACAAGTACGTAAACCTAGAACAAACAATCCAACAAGGCAAGTCCAACTTTAAGGAAGAGGTCAATCGTCGAATCGAACTTGGCTAGGCAGCGTTCGGGACACTCAGCAATGTCTTCTCGTTCGAAATACCTCAGTGCCGTCTTCGACTAGTGTGTGTTGCCAGTGGATGACAGTTCAAACTGAGACGTGGTCTCTTACTGTGGGCCTCATAAGTAAGCTCAAGGTCACTCAACGAGCTATGGAGAGGGCTATGCTCAACGAGATCGAATCGGGAATGAAAAGATCCGTAGACGAACGAAAGTCACCGACATGGCCCTGCGGATTAGCAAGTTGAAGTGGCAGTGATCTTCACATAGCACGCAGAACTGATGACCGATTTGACCGAAAAGTTCTGGTGTGGAGAGCACGCCACGGCAAGCGCAGCGCAAGACCTCCAGCCATAACGTGAAAAAATAACCTTGTAAAGGTAGTGGGAGGACGGTAGATGCAGGCCGCTATCAGTAGGTCATATTTGGAAATCAATGGGGGAGGCCTATATCCAGAACTACAACTGTTTCCAAATTCCATAAGGAAGTTGGGAAAATGGACTATACTTACTCACGGCTTTACAGCTTTCAGCGGAAACAGTACGGCGGCGGCTGCGGCGGTGGCGGCGGTGGCAGCGTAGTGAACGGCAAAAGTAATTGAATAGGAAATATATATGAAGCATGTATTGCACTCGGCGCGGGGCGGAGAGGCGTGGCGCGCCCCCATAAAAAATAACATTATTGCTAGCCTAATAAATATGATACTTTAATAATAAAAAAATTATATAAAATTGATACGCGAACATTGTACAAAATTTAAGAATTTTCGAATTTAAAACCTTTAACTCGTTATCTTAAATATATAAAATGGGTTATATAAAGTGGCCACGCTTGCTCGTCAGCAAGTGTTTCAATTTGTCTGTGAAACCTTTGTGGTTTTTGAAACCCTTTTGTCCGGAAAAACGTGAATGAAATGCGATTATTTATAATTTTAAAAACAAGATGGATTTGTGTTTTGATAATAAATATATTATATATATTGATAAAAAAAATAAAGCCGTGTACTAATAACATTATTATTGTGTAGCAGTACCGCCTTATCTGAAATAATTTATAATTTATTAATATTTAATAATATTATTATAAAGCGAAATCCAATATGTAATTTTTTATATAAACAGTTTTTATACGGTCTACGTTCAATTAATAAAGAGTGATTATTTTATGACAAAAGACTAATAGTTTTACAAATCGTTGAGATAAATTCATATCATGATGACAATTTCGATTGCCACGTAATTAAAACTTGTCTTGCCCCGTTAAATTTTCTGGGAAACGTAACGAATTTCGAAAGTTCGATAGCGTCCAGATTCATGTTTACCAACTCGAGCCGTCCACTGCCTGAAAATTGTTTGATTAACGAACATCCATTTTACTGAGTGGATGGCAAAAGTTTTGCTTTCGTACGACGGCCGATCATACATCCATTTGTCAATCAAAGAACTACTGCTCCTTTATTGTTGAGCTTTATTTATTATAAATTCATATATTTTCCATTGTGTACGAAAAATCTACCAAACAATTTCAAAATACTATTAGACGCACGTTAGACACATTAAACGCTATAAAATATAAAACGTATAATATTTTAAATTTTTTTTTTTTTTTTTTTATATTTTTGCAACATTTAAAAAATGATGCCATCACGAAACCGTCGGCACGCGATTCCGCTTACCATTTACGTAATGTTAACTTCATCATCATCATCAGCCACTGCAGAATATAGGCCTGTCCCAAAGCTCGCCATCACACACGATCCTCCGCCTTTCGCACCCAACTACTCCCGGTATGGTGCTTCAGGTCATCTGTCCACATGGCCGGAGGGCGTCCAACGTTTCGCTTCCCGGCCTCCACTCGAGAACTCGTCTACCCCACCTGTTATCGGTTTTACGGCAAATGTGACCGCTCCATTGCCACTTCAGCTTGCTGATCGCTTCGGCTTCGGTTCTTCGACGGATTTCTGTGTTTCTGATTTTCTACATCAAAGAAATGTTAACTTAGCTGTAAGTAAACAAAGACATTTAATTTTATCGTTTTGATGCTTTCGTGAAGTTTAGAACAAACAAAACGAGCGATTTGTGTAATTATGAAAGTGATAAGCGCTGCGTTTTATTGTCCGTCTGAGATTTCAGAAGAGATCCACCGGAAAGCATTCACGTTAAAAGCTTTTGAACTTTGGTGTATTTGAAATAAAGATTTTAAGTTAGCTACGGCTCTGTAATGTCTTATTCTCTTGCTCTTTGAAGTAACAAAAAGCGGGCACAGACCTAGCACGTTCTTTATTTTAATCTTTACACACTTCAATACTCTATATTTTCATTTACTTACACATTTTTCACGTTAAGCTTACCCCACGTTACAATCATTGTTGGAGTAGATCCACCGAACTTTAAGTGTAGCCGACTAGAAAGCGAAAGCTTGTTAACTTCAACGACTCAAAGCCCACTTCTTGCAACTTAATTTATTCGAATTTCTTTTATTTCTATCCATCTTTCATTCAACAATATGTAACCAGTTGTGACGGGTAATACACAAAAACGTAGACACAACACATCTTTTTGTTCTCGAACTAATCGGCCAGCGTTACTCCTCTATTGAGCTAGTTTAAAGCTCGGTGAGTAGATCCTATTTATGAATTTACTTCACAGCAGATACTACGGATAACGGACAACAGCACAGCTCACTTCGTTCTATCTAAAGCAATAACTTTTCAAAGATACCAGAAACAGGTAATCCGTATATAAAACATATAAAAACCATTTTCGTCGTATTATTTACAAAGTAACAATACACGATAAACCTAAAATATGTAAAGTTTAATTTAATGAATTGCATATTTTTTTATGTTTACTAGCTGGCCCGGCAAACGTTGTTTTGCCATATAAATTATTCTTAGAGATTATTTTAGTAAAAAAAATGAATAAATTGTTGTAAGTGTGTGAGGATGTGGTATATGAGTGGAAGAGGCATGGAGCGCTGTGCACGATGACCAAATATTTAAAAAAAAAAAATACTAAACATTCATATTTTCTCATACATAAAAATGTATTCTATATCGTTAATTATGATGTTTTTACTATTTACATTATCAATCCCTTAACGTAATATAATGTACAATATTTTTTGTTATCCCATCATGAGCTGACACAAACTAACTGGATGGTTTTTCCACTCGGGAGCATGCCCTCCTGTGTGACAAGCATGGTGTGCTCAAATCTAAGCCACAAACAGGCATCGTTTGGCCTTGAGATTTCCTCGTTCTCATCCCTACTCTGTGTTGTTTACGAAGTGAGAGTGACACCGGCAGACGCCTGACGGGAATAACTGCAGGTCTAACACGCCACTTTATCCGAACCTTATCCGCGCTGTTATTTCACGGAAACACTAAATGCGTAACACGAAACCACTTTATCCGCCGCGGATAGCTCTGGCGGTGAAGTCGCGAATCCACTAACTGTCAACGCTTTCTTGGTCTAATTTAATATGAAAATCGGTAACACGCCACTTTTATACGCCGAGGTCTGCTACCTATCCTTTGGTTGTCATGAACGGCTAAAAGTGTACATGTTACCGATTTGACAGAAGTAGCCGAATCCGCTATAGCTCAACGCCGATAGAAAGGTTACGGATAAAAAGTTGCGTGTTAGACCAGCTGATCGAGTGACACCTGATCAGTTATCGACCGCCGAGAGTAGAAAATCATTAAAAGACTAATATTGTTATTAAAAAAAATAGTGGTTGGTGGTGGAAGGGTAAAAAGAGTGTGTGTATTTTTTAATGCCACATTATAAAAATATGAGAAATAAAATTTTGGGAAAAAGTTTAAAAAAATTTTTGGGGTGGACCATCCTTATCACTTAGGGGTATAAAAAATAGACAAAAACCTATTCTCAGACGTACCAAATGCACATATAAAATTTCAACGAAATCGGTCAAGCCGTTTCGGAGTAGTATAAACTAGTATTAGTCTCCAACCTACCTTCCCTTATTACTTAAAACAAATCTCCGAAGACTAAAAAAAAAAACAAAAACCGACTTCAAAAACATAAACTAAAAAGTTAAAAATAAAATTTTCACTTCAAAGAAAGGAGCATTAACAGGCGGAATATAGTTAATGAAGTCGGTGCCTACTCACTCAGACACTTTAAATTGTGTTCTATTTTTGTTATTGTTATAAATATATCATTGTTGTAATTGTTATTACCTGGTAAGTACCCATTTAAAGTGTCTGAGTTGGCACCGACTTCATTAACTATATGCCGCCTGTTAATGCTCCTTTCTTTGAAGTGAAAATTTTATTTTTAACTTTTTAGTTTATGTTTTTGAAGTCGGTTTTTGTTTTTTTTTTAAATTATTTTATTTTACAATTTTTAGAGGAACGCATCTGTAACTTATTTGTATTTAGTATAAATGGGGCTTCTAAACGCGCTACTCAAATGAGACAGCACGGCGATTACGCAACGTAAATTCAGTGTCAAATTGACGCATCAGCATGCCTAGTAGGTAGTGGTATTCCTATGTAAAACTTCAATCTTAATTATTATTTTTGTGCAAACTGAACATTTTGGCATATTGAACCGTAGTAAGTAGTAAGTAAGCCCAACAAAATATAACTGCTTTAAATCGTCGAGGAATTCCCTCGACTGTTTACCGTCTTCATCATCAGACCTGTAATGGCACTTATAACCCATATAGGTGTAAAGTTCTCATTAATAGAAATGAATTAAGTCCAAACACCAGGTAATTGCTGTAAATCGTTAAGGAGTTCCTTCGACTGTCTATGGTCTCCATCATCAGACCTGTAATGGTGTTTATAACCCATATGGGTGCAAAGTTCTCATTAATAGAAATGAATTAAGTCCAAACACCAGGTAATTGCTGTAAATCGTTGAGGAGTTCCCTCGATTGTGTATGGTCTCCATCATCAGACCTGTAATGGCACTTATAATCCATATGGGTACAAAGATCTCATCAATAGAAATGAATCAAGTCCAAACACCAGGTAATTGCTGTAAGTCGTTGAGGAGTTCCCTCGACTGTCTTTCAGCTCCATCATCAGATCGACTCCCGACCTTCATTAAATAGTACTAGTAGTAGTACTTTATCAAAATACTTAAAATACGATACTTTAAAATACGATTTTCGAAGGTTGCCCTCGATTTCTCTGGGATGCCATCATCTGATCCTGGTTTCCTTATCATGGTACCACTTCGAAGATAACTCCCTTTCACAATAAAAAAGTCATCCAATTCGTTCATAAACAACGAAGTTATCCCTGAGCACACATAAAAAAAAAACATATATACGGTCGAATTGAGTAACCTCCTTCTTTTTTGAAGTCGCTTAAAAAAAATGAATATACATATATGTATAGCTTACAATATTTTCGTCTCCATTCTACCTCAGGTTGGAGACGAAAACATTGCAAGCTAGTAACATGATTAACATAAGGTCTTTGTTAATTATTATGGGTTATCAACTCTAAGTACATACAATGTGTACGAATTGACCCAAACTAACTGTTTTTGAGGATTTTTTTCGTAGTGAAAATGATTGTCACTTGACGGCAGCCATGAATTACTATCGTTGCCAGTGGCAGGCGTTATTCAACAGCAGCAATTGACAGCTTCAATCGATTTATTTCCTTCGTTGGCGCGGCAGTGGGTGTCGGTGGCGTCTTGTATCGACGGATCGCCGCCGGCCGACGTGGCAACGGCGCCTAAAGACAATAGACGTCGACTGACAGTGGCGTTTGCCAACGACAAAGATGACATCCATCTGTTCGCACAATTCATTTACAAGCAATGGGTATCTTGGCATTAATAGCTGTTGGTTTTCCCACAATAAATAAATAAATAAATAAATAAATTACCACCAACTAAACTTTTCACAGCAATAATGTGGGTAGAAAACTTTTAACAAACATCATTAAAAACTTTTAATAGAATAAGATTTTCCTTGCCAAAGATACTCTTTTCATAACGAAAATATTCGGAAATAAATACTGTGGGAGTTAAGTTCAGCATTAAAAACTTGTTCCTTTAACTCTAATGCTGTTGAATCACAATTTTCTTCACTAAACTCACTAATTAATTAATTCGGAAAACGCGACATTAAGTAAGAATTTTAAATGAAACTGAACAATTCAAATTTTCTACTTTATGACTGACTATATACGTTATAACTGCTTAGACGATATTTTTGAACAGATTAAGTCTTTAAAAAAACAATTATTTTTTTTAGTTTTTTAAAGAAATCAGTTTTTAGAGTTATGCACACAAAGGACGGCGACGGAACCCTAATACAAAAGCTCCACTGTCCGTCCGTCCGTCCGTCTGTCACAGGGCTGTATCTTTTGAACTGTAATAAGAAGATATTTAAAATTATCACAAGTGCAATTGTAACTAAAAAAATGTACTGAACATCGGAAAAGTTTTGTTTTTATTCCTAATTGTTTTGTTTTCCTCTTTAAACTTTGTCTGATATGATATTAAAGCCTAGATGAGGCGATGTTCGGAAATAAAGTTATTAGGGAATTGGATATTGCTGGCTCGAAGTTTACGTGGATTTTTGAAGGATTTCATTCATGAACTTCGGATTTCATAATATCAAACAATTCGGCATTAATTGGCAAAAAGGCATAATATACGAGTATGTACAGTTCCAATCAAATTTTATGGCGGATCCGAACATAGGCACAAGTCGCGTCGCAGTAACCAGTTTTAGGCGTAGCGGGACGCGGTGGAGCTAGGGGTATATAATTGTATATACGCAAGCACGCATATAGCATTGTATTCCGATCCGCCATAAAGTTTGAGGCGAACTAAATATGCGGTTACTTTAGTAGATGTCGTTCAGCATTAAATTTTGTTTATAGGTTTTTCCTAACATTTATTTCGAGTTGTAGGACATCCGAGTATGTGTAACCGCATTGGTGGGTAAAAGTGCAACCACGGGTACAACATCCGTTTTAAATAATAAGCCTATATGTACTGTACTATATGGTTTTAGAATTCCATAGGTGTGATTAAGAAAGTTTTTAATATGATTAATTATTTTAGTGTATAATATTAAATTAACGAAAGATGCGGAATTAATTTCTAGCTCAGGTATACGAGTATGTACCTAAACCTCGCATATGAGTTCGTCAAATGTGCATAAGGTAAAAAGAAACACATCGAGTTGCAAATATAGCTTTATGAAATGATTCTAAAGATGGGGTCACAGTAACGAGTGATGTCGTGGAATGGATTTGAAAAGAAAATAATCTAGGATCGAAAGGGAACGTTCAGCGGTCAAATTATTTTAAGCGCTAATAGGGTACGTACGTATGTAGGTACCAAATAACAAATCGTGACAGACCATAAAGCCATATATTGGCTGCGTGTCAACATAGATTTTAAAGGTAGATTACCTAAAGTTACAAGAATTCGATTTTAGGGTTCCTAAGCAAAAAAGAACCCTTATGGTTTCGCCATGTCCGTCCGTCCGTCTGTCTGTCTGTGGTCTGTCTCGGAAACTATTGGCAATATATAGATGAAATTTGGTCACACCATCACTTTTCGGATAAGCCAGAGAGGATCGAGCGCCTTCTAAATAACTAACGAAATAAAAATGAAATATATTTATACAATAATTCTTAAATTACGTAATAATAACGATTAATGGTTAAGTTCGATTAACGTCGCGCTCGTTTTTTTATATTGTATGGTGATACGGAACCCTTCGTGTGCGAGTCCGATTCGCACTTGGCCGATTTTTTTATATTACTTTGCTCCGGTAGACAAAATATCCTAACTATTAGGTAAAGGAAAATTCACAACACCGATTGAAGTCGAAAAGAGATTCCCTTATATATAATTAAGTCGATGGACTAGTTGATGGAATTTTTCCCATTATTATTTCACAGAATAGACTCTCTAGAAGAAATGGTTGCTGTAGTGGATATCGATATTGGAAAAAGGAAAGAACAATCTACGATTGCCATCGAAAGAAGAAACTAGTGGCTTCCTAACTCATGATATTCTGAAGTAATAAAAAAGTACATTCAACAAACATTACCCTTCGCAATCGGGCAATAAAAACAGCCTCAACTTCCATCTAAATAAAATATGCCTTGTTTATTGACATCGACATTACATACTAATGTAATATAAATATAAACCCACCAATCAAACTCTTAGTTTAGTTTGAACTCAACAATACGATTAAAGCTGGTGAGGCCAAAAGTAAATAATCAAAACACCAACACGTACTTGTTTTTCTATCGTACCGTCAACCAAACTAACAAAATTTTGTTTTATAATTTGCATATTATTTATTTTACAAGACAATAAGCACATATTTATTGCTAAATTTCAAATTCGTGTAGAAATCATGTTAAAATTATAGTTATAACAAATAAATTGAATAGCCCTCATATAAAGTTCTTCTCATATAATTTTTTAGTTTTTGGAAATTCTGACAAATGACTTTTGAAATTGACAAAAGGAGGAAACGACTGAAAAACTCTTTTTCCTTACAGGACAAATTTTTCGCTGCAAAACCAAGCAGAAAATAAGTAACTTATTATTAAAAACTCTGGTTTAAATATCCTTGATGAATTTATATAATAATAAATATTCATGCACATTTTAATAGCCACAAAAAAGAACTCATTTTACTATGAGAATCAGTGCAATGTTCAAATCCGAATGCATAATAGGAATTTTATAGCTATTTTCGATTTTTTTTAATTTTATTTATATTATTAATTGTTTATTAATTATTATATAATGTTACCGATTAACAATTTAGTTAAATAATCACATCTTATAATAAATTTTATCCAAGTATTGTAGAATAAATGTAAAGTGGATGTTAATTAAAATACCATAAACCTGAATTAGAACAAAGCGTTCCAGTTCCGGTGATATTTATAGTACTACATACAAACAAATCACACACGCACATACTGTTCATTTGTTTGAGTTTTTTTTTATCTATCAGTATAACATCTTGAATATCTAAGCGAAGCTCAGAAGTTATAACCGAAATGTAAGCTAAGAATAACATATACATGGCATGACCCCAAGGCAATGATAATTGAAACGATGTATAAACCGAAAAAAAATATATACACAGTGAACGCAAGATTTATCTTCCGAATAAATCTTGTTTCCAAATAAATCTAAAACCTTATTAGCATAGGTTTGACGGTGACATAGCTTGTTTGTTTTTTTCGTTATATAAACATTTTTTACATCATTTGATACTTTTGCAGCCCAAGATCTTCTTTGTATTTCTAAGCCACTGCCGTACTTATACATTCAGAACTGCACTGGAACACTGAGACCTGGAACGAAGTTGTTGAAATATCGATCACAAAATAGTAATAACAATACCTGGGACATTCTACACAACGCCATCTAATCAAAAAAAAAACAGAGCTTTTTTTTTCATTCGTCCCCTCTGGCGTAGTGGGCCAGAGCCATTCAATTTGCAGGGCATACATCAATCATGCTAGCTTGTATATGCACTAAGTATATGTTTGTCACGTTCCTCCTTTTCATGCATAATCATTTAATTCCATGCATGCCATTGTATTCATCTCTGTTATTTATTACCTTATTGGATATTATTCAATTTTTAAATCGATCAATTTTATTAATGCAATTATTTGTTACATTCAATTTTAATTAATTATTAATCGAAAAGTATATACAATTCTTAAAATTGAAAAAAAACTTAATTATTACTATTGACATGAATTCCGTCTATTAAAAAAAAAATAATTAGTGTATTTTTGATAATAAAATATCGAATCTTTATACAAGTTAACTTTGAACCTTAGTCAAAACTAGTGTTAGAGAAACTTGTTTAGGGGAATCAAAAGTACTTCTGAATTGAGTATTGATGGCTTTTGCTTTAATTTTTATGCTTTGAATAAAGCTCTAAACCAAATATAAATATTTTGCGACTGGAATTCACATTTATTTTACTTACGAAATTAGATTATAAAATCGTTAAATTTTTTAATAATCACTACATATTATAAAAGAAAGTCCCCCGCCGCGTCTGTCTGTCTGTTAGTTTGCCTGAACGCGATAAACTCAAAAACTTCCAAACGGTTTGGCACATGGTTGACACCAATGGATAAACTGATTCAAGAGGAAGGTTTACGTCTATAATTTATCAATGTTTTGTGCAAATTAGTTGAAATATGACGATTATAGTTGAAGAAGTCGGAAAAAACCAATATATCTAGGAGCTTTCATTGAAAACGCTGCCTAATCCTTTTGAGGTATAACAAAATAATGTATGGAGAAATTGTTTCTCTTTTATAAAACTAAAGAAAAGTCCGCGATAGCATATGTCTATCTTTTATGGATAGCTTACTATACCTATTTTTATGTTTGAAAAAATGGTGTAATATGATGAGGTGATTGGAAAGCAATTTATACGGATACATTATTAATCCTTATCAAATTAAGTACATTGATTACTTTCAGCATTTTATGCAGATTATCATTACCTTTTACACTATACAATTTAAATTAATATCTTAGGAATTATCGCGAAACAAAAATAATATTACTATAGAACAGACGGCGCGAACAAAATCTGTGCATAAGTGTGCAGCATTGAGCAGTACGGGGTGCACGCTGGTGCACGCGAAACGGCTAATGAGTCATAGATATACGATGTCATCGTCACAGAGGCGACATGCGAAACTTTGTTTATATTCTGCTTATTGAATTGAGTAATGAAAATGAACGTAGTAAAATAAATTGAAAGAGACAAAACTGGTTTTAATTACAATGTCTATTTTAATTAATACTGTGTATACATATTTCACTATATAAGTAAAACAATTACACATTAAACTGTAATTGGTATTGACAGAAGTACTAAAATATGCGCTTGCACTAACTAGACCCGACACTTTATCTCACTTTGTCTTATCTGTGAAGAAATGAACGAAGTGCAATGAAAATCATCGTTGCAATGTGATATAAAGTTTACTTACCCTTAAACAAAATTAGCTTGGTAAGTTTCTGACTGAAAAATACGTTGTGACAGACAGACAGACAGATGACATTCGAGCATAGGTAATAAAGAAACTAAAAAATAAACAGATACGCCTAAGTCATGTAGATCGCCAACATTTTATACCTACGTATCTAAACTGTACGGTTCACTCTTCATAATCTATGATTTTCATGTAGGAATGGCGGCATATGACAAACATTTGTTTTTATTGATTTTAGTTGACGGTTTGCTTACTTACCGATGATAAGCTACGCCACTATCTTTTTTTTCTTCGAAGTTGACTCATTTTTACTTGTTTTTAACACGCACGACGTCATTTTTGTTGTTTAATTTATGGTTCAGTTTCATTTTCGATACGTAATCACGATGAGTGTAGACGAGTGATATACGAGTTACGTAAGAGTGACTAAATGAGTTATTGCCGACTGGCAGTAATATTATTTCTATGCATAAAAATAGCGTGGCGCGACACCGCACCATGCGTCGTCGTCGTCCCCATACCGATGCGACACGTGTGATTAGGCAGAAGTTATCAATGTTGTATGTAAAGAACTATTTTATTTTGTTTCATATATATATTCTTTACTTTTTCAAATACTTACAGAATTGAAAATAAAATACATTAAAAATACTATAAGTACGATGCAATTAGGTTACATATAATCTAATTAAATCTAATTAAAACTAATCAACATGTTCGACGCAACCAGCTGATATGACTCTGCGACAGAAAAACACTGCGGCTTATATGCTCTTCTACCCGCGCGAAGCCGGGGCGGGTTGCTAGTAGTTTGTATAAAATAGAGTTTAATTTCTGAAGACAAGATAAATAATTGAATTTAAAATTACATCAATTAAATCCCATATTTTGATATATGTGCACGTGTATCTAGGTAGAATACATACAGATAAACTATATTCTGACAAATGAACGATTAATCCCATGCCATTGATATACCAATAATATAATTGGATGGGCTGTCCGCGTTCTGAAGTGTCCGTGCAGGAAGTCATCTAAAACGCAATAAGTCCACCAACCGGCTTTTAGTCAGTGTAATGGCTTAGTGCTAAATAAACGTGCGCGATGCCGACTTGTGTCGTAAAAATTTGTAAAACTACTCGTCAAAGACACAAGAAATCGTATTTGCGGTAAGTAAAGATTATAATTTAACATTAGTGTATGTATGCAGTCGGTTATTCGATTATTTTTAATTTAATTTGAACATTATCACGATTTAATTCTCGTCACATTCCCGTAAACAGTGTGACACGTCCGACCTGTAATAAGTATTTGCGTGAAATGACGCACACAACAACACACGTTATTTCGCTTTTGTTTACCGACTACAAATCCTTATTATTTAATTGTTAAATCAATGTCTTGCGCACGTCTCCGAAGTATAGAAGAATAATTAAAGGCGGTTGGAGTGAATTGCCGGGGGCAGGATATATTTCACGATTTGTGCTAAAGTTACAGCTCTACGTTCTTAATATGGCAGCTCGAGAATGTTCGGCAATTGACTAAGGTACCCGATATAATATTAAATATAAATTTACAGAATCAAAGTGATAACAGCACCACATACAATTCCTGCTTGTCGTAATTATCATTTCTACATAATAACGATGAGAAATGAAATTCCTACATATATGTTGAAATTCTCTTTAAGTGCAAATAGACAGATCCTGTATTCTACTTAGAAGAATCTCACTAGCGATCTAAGAGCAGGAAGTAAATGCTTGTAGTGGTTGGAGTTACCCGCCTAGCATGTTTACCGTAGCTTCTTCGCATCGTTATCTATGTAATAGGTGCGACACTTTGTTTATTTCTTCATTGTGTGCCTATTGTCTGATCCAAGTTTATTCACTCATCGGAGTGAAAACAAGCAGCACACAACGGCATGTTAATAACTACTTGTATTTAGCGGCGCCCTGTCTGCCTTATGTTGTTTACATCGACGTGACACAAGAGCACACTTACCCGCTGCTAAGGCCGCACTCCTCATCTGCCCATTAATGACCCTTTACATTCGTTGTATGGGTAAGCACTCTGTTTGCAATACGGAAAGTATGGGGTTTGATTTTCGCGTAAGTAGAAAATAAGAATATATTTTCTAATGCGTGTTTTGACCTGAGTGTCGAACATGTGGGCGTCAGTTCACAGTTGTTCATATTAAAAAGAATCCTAAATTGAAGGCATCGTAATTGTATGAATGTACGTACAATAAAGTAAAGCAAAAATACCGTACTCTTTGTGAACGAAATATGTTCTTAAAAATATGTGGTTACGGCATTTTAAACGCTGAGTTGCGACAATCGAGCACATCTACACTAATATTATAAAGAGTGAACGAATGAACTCAAAAAGTACTGAACCGATTTCAAAAATTCTTTCACTATTAGAATGCTACGTTATCCTTGAGTAACAAGAGCTGTATTTTATTTTCAAACTAGCTTTCCGCTTGTGACTCCGCTCGAGTAAACTACACAGTTGTACCGGGCCCGCCATGATTTTTTGCTGAGATATAGTTCATAAACTGAACATACGTATGCGTACAGGCTATACTTTTTATCCCGGAAAAAGGGGTCCCGGTACAACTGTGTGGTACAGGTAAGCAGAGCCGCAGGCGGAAAGCTAGTACTCAATATAGAGAGTTCTGTTTCGGTTTGTATTCCAACTATTAAAAAATATGTTCTTCAGATGACAACACGTAAGTTTATTTTGACGGAAGACGAATACCTTGGTTTGAACTTCGGATGTTATATTGCCCGGCTGTAAGATGCCCTCGCTGCGTCTCCCGATTGTAAATAAAACCATAAACATTTTAATGTTCCCACTGTCAACATTTTTATTTTGATTAAACACCGACACGGTGTAAAAAAAAATTTTGTCCGAAATTTGACGCGTTATTTTATTGTGAGACACAAACGACGGCCAGTAAAATACATAATGGCGTCATAGAGGCATATAACACAAGGTCGGTATACTCGTTTAATGCCCCTTTCTACACTTTACTCTCAGCAAGTCTTTTAGACGGGAAAAAGGTTTTATAGGGCATTCCAAGGAAACATAAATCTTAAAGACTTGGTGTCACGAACTTTGGAAGGGTGTATTAAAAAGCGGCGAAGAGTGAAAATTACTCGATGTCGTCGTCGCTATGAACTTGTGAATAAACCAACCATAAATACAGGTTTACAAGGCATAGCCGTTCATTACTCTCCGTGAATCCTTCTACAATGAAAAAGTGAATGGCGCCTTTTCGGATACGACAAGAGCTTTACAGTTCAGGTCTGCATGTTTACGAATTTTCTTGGAAATCAAGAAATGTAAAACGTTTCACATTATTTTTCGATGCCTTCATTAGCATTTATATATACTGTACGGCATTTTACGTACTAGAGCCATACTTACAAGTAAAATAAAAATGAATGTTTATATTCCGCCCGGATTCGATCGTAGCTGTAGTGACGGAATTTTTAACTCAGTTCCCGTTTTTGTCCCAACTTTTAAACGAATTTTATACAGTGCACTCTCAAATATGACAGTAAACGACAAACGGAGCAAAGAAAAATTCAGCGACGAGACAGGACGAGATGACGAGTCACAGTAGCAGTACATTCCTCCCGGGGTGGCTTTAAGATAAATAGCACTTTCTGCTTGTCTGTCACAGCCTAATCTTTTTGAGTAATAACTTGGCTACAATAAATGTTCAAGATTTGTCACTATGTAATAGCTCCGCCACTAAAATACTTGAAGCAACTTGAAGCAAATATTAACAAGCATTCGAAAGAAATTAAGACCTATTAATAACTATTAGATTATTATTATTTTTTAATTTAATTTTTTTATAAAAAAATCTACTATGCTTATAGGTAGTGGGAATCAGTTACAATAATGACCATAATTACAATATGTAATTATTTAATATAATAATTTATTTGAAAAAACCGTAGAGTTAATAAATAGCAGCATTGCGAAGCGGATGAAACGTATTCATACTTTTGGAAAAACTGAGAGCGTGACGCGATTTACACTGCAGGAAGAATCCGCGATATAATAGGGATCCAAAGATAAGAAGCAACTGAATACAAACGGTACACGTTCGAGCGAGATATGTTATGTTCAGCAACAGCCTAAGTACTGGTTTTATATAATACTATTTTATCGCGGGAAAATCGAGTAAAACATTAAATAAGCAATTACATTACTGCAAATTAATCAATATCAATAAGACGCTGTCAATAGATGGCGGTCGTTACAGTTCCCAACCCGTAGTGGAGCAGCGTGGTGGACTTAAGCTCCAAGCCCCCCTCCTCACCCTGGGGGAGGCCTAAGCCCCTGCAGTGGGGTAAAAATGGGCTGATGATGGTGGTGGTGAAATTAATCAATTACATACTCGATTTTTCTTTTTTTCCTGTTTTATGCAAGGCTTCATTATTAAAATAAATTGATTTTGAAAATACGCTAAACACTTTTTTTATATAAATGCCGAAATCTTGTTTAAGTATTCCTTTTAGTTATCCTTGATTACGTTTGAAGTTTATAACAACATTCCAAATATTTCTTGAACTCTATTATTCAAAACTCTAATTGTTTGACCACAACTATTCGCAGAGAAGCAGCTAGCTCCTTGATGTTTATTATTGCAGGAGTGTTTACGAGTACAACAACAATGGCGGCATCTTGTTTTAATGGGTGGCAGTTTAGAAGTTAAAACGCAAACATCTTCATCTATCTTGCCCCAAATTCGAGGTAAGATTTTCGCAAAGCCACCAAGTCAGCTTGACCTGCAAGCCAACTAACCGAAACTGCCGTCCTCCCGTCATTCCAGTCTCCAACACTAGGTACTTTCACAATTAATAAGTCTGATTCCTTAACCCCACCACTGTCAAACACACCATCTAGATCAGGTCGGAAAAAACACGGTTCAAATGGATACATGAGAAGCAAGCTTTCATTTACATGGAGGGCTGAAGTATAAGTTTGTTTGAAAATCCATCACGTGATTCACCCAGCGAAATCGAGGTAAGCTTTTGACATTCACAAACTCATTCACAACTCATCGCTATATTCTCTATTAGCGACCCGCCCCGGCTTCGCACGGGTAGCAGAGCATATAAGCCGTAATGTTTTTTTCTGTCGTAGTGTCATATCAGCTTGTTGCGTCGAACATGTGAATTGGATTTAATTACCTGTAGATATGACGTAAGTTCATGCTACTCGGAGTATTTTTAAAGTATTTTATTTCCAATTCTATAAATATATGAAAAAGTAAAGAATAAATACATATAACCTAACCTAACCTAAAAACGCGTATCGCGTCGTCCCGTGTGGCCACCCGGCTGATCGCGCGATATATATATTTCGCGATAGCTTCTAAGATATTACTTTAAATTATACAGTGTAAAGGGCAATCATAATGTACATAAAATGTTGAAGATAAATAACGTATTTAATTTGATAAGGATAATATTGTATCCGTATAACTTGTTAAGATGGTTTGTGTCATATTTAGATAATAGGAGTCAAAAGGTGATTATAAATGGACATGAATCTGAGACTGCTGCTGTGCAATCAGGTGTTATTCAAGGGTCTATATTGGGACCCCTTCTTTATGTAATTTTTATCAGTGATATAGGCAAATGTTTTCATAATGGTAAATTTCTAATGTTCGCAGATGATCTCAAAATATTTAAAAGAATAAAAAGTTCAAGCGATTGCGAACTAATGCAGAAAGATCTAACCCATTTTGATAAATACTGTAATGATAATAAGTTATTTTTAGCTTATGATAAATGCATGCAAATGAGCATAACGAAAAATAAAAATAAAATACTATGTACATATAATATAGCAGGAAAGTGTTTAAAAAGAGTCGGTATAGTGCGTGATCTTGGTATACATATAGATGAAAAATTAAACCTTGACAAGCATGTTGACAATATCATAAAAAAAGCATATAAAATTATGGGTTTTGTGCTTCGTATTGCCAGGCGTTTTAAGAGGACTTCGTCGTATATCTTGTTATATAAAACATTAATTCGATCGCAACTTGAATATGGTTCGATCATATGGAACCCATTCTATGCCGTGTATGCAGAACGAATCGAAAAAATACAAAAAAAATTTCTTCGTGCTGTACATTACCGGATGTTGGGTAAACCGCCGTCGTACGAAAAACTATTAGAAATATATAAAATATGTACCCTCGAGAAAGATGCAATAAATTTATACAAAATATGTAACTCTAAATTTAACTGCCCTGAACTATTGTCTCAAATTAACTTTAAAACCCCAACCCGTCAACTAAGATCAACTACATTATTTTCAACGATTGTCTGCACCACAAACGCTGGTAAACGTGCACCATTGTATAGAATTATGAATAATTATAATGATAATCTTAACTCTATAGACATATTTCAATCTTCTTTGTCTAAGTTCAGACGCGAGCTCGATGGATTGTTGGGTTAATATTAAGTACTCGAAAATAACTAATAATAAGTGTTGGTAGACCTTAACTTAAGTTAGAGATGATGTTGTACTATTATCATAATAGGTTAGAGATTTAAGTGATATCAATAGTCTATGTTCTGATCTTCCTTTTTTTTTTGTTTTATCATGAAATTCTTTTTTTTTTGTTTGTTCTCCAAAATTTCAATATTTTTTAAGTATTTAAAGTTTATAACAAATCTCAATGTCCTAGTGAGAATGTGTAAGGATATAGTCTTTATTTTGTAATATGTAAGTTTATAATGTAAGTAGATACTGTACAGGGCTATGTCTGTTTATTCTCCAATAAAATAAAATAAAATAAATAAAAATAAATTGCTTTCAAATTACCTCTTATGACACCATTTTTTAAACATAAAAATAGGTATAGTAAGCTATCCATGACAGATAGACATATGCCATCGCGGACTTTTCTTTAGTCCTATATAAAATACACAATTCCTCCATACATTATTTTGTTATATCTCAAAAGATTAGGCAGCGTTTTCGATGAAAGATCCCAGCCAGTTTGATTTTTTCCCGACTTCTTCAACAATAATCGTCATATTTCAACAAATTTGCACAAAACATTAATAAATTATACACTTAAACCTTCCTCTTGAATCACTCCGTCAATTAGTGCCAATAATATGCCAACCCGTTCGGTAGTTTTTGAGTTTATCTCGTTCAGACAGACAGACAGACGCGGCGTGGGACTTTATTTTAGAATATGTAGTGACGTTGTCGCTGTGTTGTGTATTTAGAAATAATTAAATAATTTTAAAATTCATAGTTTTTCCTTTGAACGCTCCTGTTATACTAGTAGAGCGCGTAGAACTTAGCATTTTTGACCGTATCTTAGACAAAGCAAAAATATTATATAATATTTCGAGAAACAGAGGTTAGACCAAGAGGGGTAGATTAATTTACAAATGCCTCTACAGAACTGCGTAAAACCGGGATTACTTAGACAAAAGCGATCACGTCATCAACTAGAGGGAACAATTAGAGCAATTATCTAAAACGCCGCAATTTGAAATATTGCGTGTCTGATAGGCCACTCGACAGCATCATTATATGGCTAATTGCTTTTGAATATCTTCTGTGAGAGCTAAATATTCGTACTTTCGGGGTTTGTGGAAAATATTTATTCATAAAATACAAGATATATTTTTAGAAAAATCCTCAATTCTCATTAGTTTGACACGAAAATATTTAATTATTCATTTTATTTATTGTAACTTTCACAGTCACGAATTAAAATACAGTAGTATCTGTGTAGAGAGTACCTATCTTCTAAGATATTTTTTTCATAGACCCGATGAATCACTGCTTATAATAAACACATGGCCCTTTTGTTGAATTATTTTCTAGTAAATATTATTCTAGATATTCAAAAACGTGCTAACAAACAAATTAATTTAAATTTGATACAATCGTTTGAACTCTTAATACAAAAACTTTTTCCTTGTTTTAATTTTCGACTCTTCGAGATTTTAATCTGTCGAGAACGACCCTCTTAGAAGGGATTCTGTAAATGAAAATCTTTTCAGTAACAGCAATTTTACAGCTTCCTTTAAGAAATCTCACCTTGTTCGCAAGAAAAGTTTTGTAATACGATTAACAAAGCTCGCGAAAGGGGGTGTGTGAAGTTAGCGGTGTTTCGCTCAATGCCGCCAGCCGTTAAGTACCTACGCGTGCAATGGACAGACGGAAGATGATGTGATAAGGGTCGCTTATTATCTTCGTTGCGAGAGATCCGATTAAACAAATATGATACTGTGTGATTGTATAGTAATTAATTATTCAATTTATATATACTATAACTACTAATTATAGTATATATAAATTGAAGTCATTGTCATTGTACCTACTCACTACTCAATGAATGTGTAACACGCGATTCTCAAACTAATGGTGATTAAAATAAACATTTTAACAACATAAAAGAACATTTTTCATGTGGGATATATGAAACCATTGAAATAAATTCTAAATATACTAGTGACCTGCCCCGGCTTCGACCGGGTAGCGGACCATATTATATGCCTAATTTTTTTTTTTATCGTAGTAACGTATCTGCTTGTTGCGTCGAGCATGATTTAAATGTACCATTCGAATCCTAATTGGAGTATTTTTAGTGTAATTTATTTCCAATCCTGCAAATGTTTGGAAAAGTAAAGTATAATGATCTACATAAAAACAAATTAAATATTTCTTTGTATACAACATTGAAAACTTCTGTCGCGTCGGTGTGGGATTGGTTGAATTACGATAATTTTGTAGATAATTTTGTACGACATGTTTGTGGTTTGTAGTAATTGTAGCATAATAGTTTTAATTTTACGATAACTCCTAAGATATTAATTTAAATTGTATGGTGTACGAGGCAATCATAATGTGCATGAAATGCTTAAGGTAACTAACGTATTTAATTTGATAAGGATCAATATCGCATCCGTGTAAATGGCTTTCCAATTACCACATTTTATGTGACCATTTTTTAAATATTATTATTAAAATAAGCTATTCTTAAAAGATAGACATATTCCATTGCGGATTTTTCTTTAGACATATAAAACAGGGACAATTCCTCCATACATTGTTTTGTTATATCTCAAAGGGATTAGGCAGGGCTATTGTTAAAAGCTCCCAGTCGGCATGATTTTTCCGACATCTGCAACAAATGTCGTCATATTTCAACCAATTTACACAAAACATTAATAAATTATACACATAAACCTTTTTCTTGAATCACTCCGTCCATTGGTGACCCCTGTATGAAAATTTGTTCATCAATTTTTGAGTTTATCGCGTTCAAACAGACAACAGACAGACAGACGCGGCAGAGGGACTTTGTTTTATAATATGTAGTGATGTAGCCATTAAACAAATTTTGAAGAAAATTACGATGCTGGTGACGTCAGTATATTTATCTCTTTCGACTTGGCCACGTTTTGGTATGTTAAAAAGAAACATCTGCAACTGTATGTTAAAAAGAAACGTACTAGGTACTGCATTTAAAATTTGAAATAAATAAATGCCTTCGACATTCCACACAGTGCCATCTAGTCCCAAAGTAAGCTAGTATTAGGTATGCTTGTACTATGGCTACTAGGCATACATATATATATATACGTACTTAAATATTCTTTATAATTAATACACTTATGGATATTTTAAACCTAGACAAGGAAAAAATAGGCATGTTCATGTACACAAATATTTCTAATATTAATAATAATCGAACCCGAGACCTTTTATTCTGTAGTCAGAATTTCTAACCACTCCGCCAATCGGTCAACGAATGGGTTATCGAAGCATCATAAGCTTCCCGATTATCGTAACGAAAATGTCATGTCATAGAAATACTAGGATTGAGGGTTCCTATCCCTGTGATTGGTTGTAAAAAGAACTGTCTCAAATCATAATTAATCCTGCTCTTCGACTAGAGCAGGATTAATTATGATTTGAGACAGTTCTTTTTATGTGTCCAAAATAACAACTCACCGCATTTGTTACCTATAAATCCGTAAAATGTTCTTCTTTTCTCATTCCAGCTAGAATGAAACCTGAAAGGAAGAATTACTTACTATTTTGAGGTTCAATTTTAGTTTTTATTCTATTTTCGGGGAAAAATAAATGTATATTTTCTTCATTGCAACTTTAATATGTAGACTTTTGTTGTTGCGACATTGCTCAGGAATTAAATGAGAAACTGAACGCTTTTGACGAGAGAATACTCAAAGCAAGAAAACAACTTTCTGCTTGTTTATTTTAAATGTACGAGCTTTAGAACTTCCATCACATATTAACGGGATATCTATAGAAAAGTATTTAAACATAATAAAAAAAGTTTCAAAATGACTTTTTTATTTAAGGCAATAATTGTTGAAATATGCGCCCCTAAAGTCCTAAAAAATATGTTCCTTACCTACCATTTCAACTTTTCAATTATGGGGTGGAAAATACCGAAAGAAATTGAGTAGTGTAAAATTGGGGAGTCTGGCTCACATTTTGTATGGTATATAATTGGGGAGTCTGGCTCACTTTTTCGTTATTTGCTGAAAACCGTGGTCCGTTTTAAAAGTCTCGCTTCGCTCTCACGGACCACGGTTTTCAGCAAATAACGAAAAAGTGAGCCAGACTCCCCAATTATATACCATACAAAATGTGAGCCAGACTCCCCAATTTTTTTTCTCGGAAAACACGATCTCTCATTTTGAGGTGAAAGAAATTTTATAAAACACTCACCGTTACGACAACCGATAACTTTAAACACATGACAAATTTCAACACCAACAAAATTTTTACTCTTAAATATTTTACTATAAGTCACAACACGACAACACGAGTTGATTGCAGGACGTCGATTTACTAAATGGTAAATCAAGTATGTCCCTACTCTACACCTAATCCCAATTAAAAAACCGGATAAGTCCGTTTAGCATATATTATTGAATTTTACTTAATAAGTAGATGAAAAGAAATATACTTCTCACTAGAACTATAATAATTTTTTTATAACAACTTTGTCACCTAAGATTAACTAAATTATTTAAAAACTTATGCATTAATTATTACGCTGTTTTTTTTTTTATTCGATTGTATTTATTTCATTAGAACTACAATAATTTTTTACAACCTTTTTTCTCGTATAAATTGCTTAATTAATTAAAACTATAAAATGTTTTCTTACTTAATATTATTGCTGTAATATCGTATTCAATTTAACTTTAAAAAAATATTTTGAAATACAGATTTAGACCCTTTCGGAAACAGAATACTTACACACTTCCATTAAAAGTAATAAGGACTTTTGTTCCAAATTATGAATGAATTATTGTTTTGACAAAGACACGTGTATGGTACAGTTAACAATACGTTTTATCAGCGTTTGAGAAGTTACAATTTTATTATTTAAAAGAGTCTGTTTATGAAATAATATAATAAACTTTAATAGAATAAACATAAATGACGATCAAGTAATTGTTCACGACTTTATTAATAAATACTAACTGACTGAAAAAAAAAAAAAGCTGATGACATATTTTGCAAATTTACAAAAAAAATTAAAATATTATAAAATATTTGTATGTATAGAAACTTAAAAAGTTTTTTTTTTGATGTTGTGTAATGATTAAATAATTTAAATTAAAAAATATTTTTTATATTTCTCGTTGACTGTATACATCACACATCAAATGTTTCATTAACAAGTGTTTCACTGTGTCAAGACTTTGGTTTCAAATTATGAATGAATTATTGTTTTGACAAAGACACGTGTATGGTACAGTTAACAATACGTTTTACCTGCGTTTGAGAAGTTACCATTTTATTATTTAAAAGAGTCTATTTATGAAATAATATAATAAACTTTAATAGAATAAACATAAATGACGATCAAGTAATTGTTCACGACTTTATTAATAAATACTAACTGACTGAAAAAAAAAAAAAGCTAATGTCATATTTTGCAAATTTACAAAAAAATTAAAATATTATAAAATATTTGTATGTACAGAAACTTAAGAAGTTTTTTTGATGTTGTGTAATGATTTAATAGTTAAAATTAAAAAATATTTTTTTATATTTCTCGTTGACTGTATACATCTAACATAAATGTTAAGAATGTTTCATTGTTTTAACTATGACACGTGTAAGTTTTTCGTATCTTTAACCCTGAACGAACAAAAATGCTTTGTACATGCAAAGTGCTAAAAATGGCTTTAGGAAATAAGTTTCTCATGTTTTATGATTTTCAAGTCTCGACTTGCGTTTATAAAACGGAACTGGGTTACGATAATTTTTTTCTATCATGTTTTTATAGTTTTGTTTTTAAACCTTGAAGACAGTTCACACGTGTATCGAAGCGTATATAAACCATACTCCAAGCTTATTCGACACCAGTCTACGATAGGCGAAGTTCCTAGTAGTAACAAAAATACAAAGTGTTCTTGCAAAAACCAAGCACCAAGTAATACTTCAGTGGTACCATGGCTGAAATGTGAGTATAAAAATGTAGGTATATTACATTATTTTCAAACTTTTATAAATATTCATTATATTTTTTATAAAATAATCAATTGTTATTTCATGTTTTTTATAGCATTAATTTTTTACTGATTATACTACGTTGAAAATTGTGTTTAAAAATTTGATTACGATATTAACATTCTATATAAATTATGGTTGTGATTTTTACGTAGGTGAAAGCATGCATGATTATAATAGAAGCGCAAAAATATGTGTGTTTTTTTTTTCTTTTATAAATACACATTATATTTTTATGAAAATGCTCATTTGTTACTTTATGTTTTACGTTAATTTGAACTGATTATATTACATCGATTATTGTGTTAAATTAATTACGATATTAGATTTTCTATAAAAACTACGACTTTGATTTTTAGGTAAAAGTCTCCACGATTGTAATAGATATTTCATGTTTTTATAGCACTAATTTTTTACTGATTATACTACGTTGAAAATTGTGTTTAAAATTTGATTGCGATATTAACATTCTATATAAATTACGGTTTTGATTTTACGTAGGTAAAAGCATGCATGATTATAATAGAAGTGGAAAAATATGTGTTTTTTTTTTCTTTTATAAATACACATTATATTTTTATGAAAATGCTCATTTGTTATTTTGTGTTTTACGTTAATTTTAACTGATTACATTACATCGATTATTGTGTTAAATTAATTTTCTATAAAAACTACGACTTCGATTTTTAGGTAAAAGCCTCTACGATTGTAATAGAACTGGGAAAAAAAATTGTATATTGCGTAATTATTTTAAGTGGTCTTGTTTTTTATTTGTTATAGAAACCTTCCAACTATATTCGATTCTGATGAGGGTTTATCGTCGATATCACCTAGTACATCTAAAAATTTAAAACGCAAATCATCTAAGAAATGTTCAAAGAAAACACGCACCGATTTCATGAAGGATCTTTTCGGAGACGAAAGTGATACTGAAATATGTGTGAAGAAAACTGAATTATCGGGTATTTTATGGAAGCGAGTTGCTAATGGAATGACAAAACAGACTGAAAACAATGCGAATGGGGAATTCTTTTTGGAATTAAAACTTTACTATACGTCCGAAATCGAGAAATTACCAGATGATACTCGTTGGAAATTCGCTTTGATAAATACGAAAATTAAATTACAAAGAGAGTCTGATGACTTTAAATATTTGCAACGTCTTTTATTGAACATAAAAGAGAAATTTGCAAAATCTGAAGCACAATTTATTCCTGAAAAGAAAAAGTAAAATATTATTTTCTTAAACTTACTGATTTAAATAACGTGTTATTTTCATACTTTATGTATTTCGTGTAATAGAATATAAGCCTACATTGTAATCAGTGTATTTTTTAATTAAAGATAAAAATTAGATTTTCTAGGTTTAAGTATAAATTAACAAGCAATGCTTACAAAGTAAATAGTAGATAACTTGGTTTACATATGGTATTGTATTACCTATTTTTTTTTTTTACTTTGGATGCAATCTGATAAAACTACATATTTTGATTTTATTATTGTGCACTACGATATTTTATTAATATGACGAATAAAATATATTGTAATATTTGTGGTATAAATGTTACAAAGAAAATATACTATGCTCATCTTAGAACAAACTTACATAAAAAAAATTGTTTGTTACAAAGCCACATTGATAATGTACGGCTTATAAATTCGGCATTTAAAAACAGACTACTTTCTTTTAGAATAGATGGTATTCATGATAGGTATTTACTTCCAGAAGATTTTTTAAATGATGTACGAGTTTCGGTGAATAAGTTAATTAAATATATTCTTCATCAACATAATAGCTGTAAAATAAATTTTGAATTGTTTTGTTATTATTCTTTACCACACCAAATAAAGACCGAGTTGAAATCATTTACAGTGAAGTATAAGAAATTTTATCACAATACTGATATCAATGAATATTATAACCATGTTAAAGCTACACTCATTCGGAAATGTAGCGAATTTCAATTAAAAGATTCGGGTTGGTTTATTTCCAGTGTATCTCATCTTGAAATGAATATAAATAAATACACACCATTACGAGGGGGTTCTTACATACCATTACCTAAAAATATTCAGAGTACGAAAAGTTGTTTAAACATTAAAAACACTGACTCTCATTGTTTTTTATGGTGTGCAGTTGCATCTTTATTTCCAGTGAAAAAAAATGGTACACGCACTGCATCATATCCAGATTACAAACAAATATTTAAAATAGATGGGATGAATTTTCCTCCTACTAATAGAGATATAAAGATATTCGAAATGAATAATCCAACATTTACAGTAAATATTTACGGATTAGATTCAAAAAATCAACTTGTAGGCCCGCTCTACAAGACAGAATATCGTAGTATAAACCATATTAATTTATTATATATAGAAAATTCTCAACATGGGCATTATTGTTTAATAAAAGATTTTGAACGGCTTATTAGACACCAAGTAACGAGGCATAAAGGCAAAATATATTTTTGTGATGAGTGTATGTTATTTTTTTCCTCATATGATAGTATGGAGATGCATAATTGTGCTCGAATTAAAACGGTATTGCCCAGACCTGGTACAATCTTACAATTCACTCACTACGAGAGATTGCAACGTATTCCTTTCGTTATCTATGGTGATTTCGAAACTATGTTATTACCTCTTAATAACAACCAGAACTGTGAAACTAAATACACAAAATTAACAAAAAGACACGTACCAATAGCATTTGCTTATTATATATGTTGTGCATATGATTCGAGTTTAAATAAATTCATTTCATATCGAGGAAAAGATTGCGTTCATATATTTGTAAAGTCATTAACGGAACATGTTAACGAAATTCATAGAATTAATACGACTGAAAAGAAAAAAATGATTCCGTTATCATTGCAACAACAAATTGAATACAATAGCGCCACTCACTGTTATATATGTAATAATTTACTATTGGGTGATGTAGTTCGCGATCACTGTCACAGAACAGGCGTATACAGAGGCGCAGTACACTCACATTGTAACTTGCTTTTAAAGACTTGTACGTTCATTCCATTTTTCTTTCATAACTTAGCGGGGTATGATTGTCATTTATTTATAAAAGAGCTTAGTGAATCTGATGGCAGGATAGAGGTGATACCTAAAGGGAAAGAAAAATATATTTCTTTTACTAAATTCATAAAAAATGTATACGATGTTCGTGAGTCATATATTCCTCTCAGATTTGTTGATTCTTGTCATTTTCTCAACACGAGTTTAGATAAATTATCTAAAACATTAGAGTATGATAAATTCTTGAATCTCAGACGCTTTTTCTCTGATAAAAATAAATTTCGATTAGCATGCCGTAAGGGAGTGTATCCGTACGAATATATGGATAGTTTAGATAAATATAATGAAACAGTATTGCCACCGAAACAAAGTTTTTATAATACTTTAACATCAAATCATATTTCAGACGATGATTATAAACATGCTTTTGATGTATGGGAAAAATTTTCCATATGCAATTTAGGACAATATACTGATTTATATTTAATGATCGATGTTCTATTATTATGTGATGTATTTGAAAATTTTCGTACTGTTTGCCAAAAAAATTATAAACTAGATGCAGCTTTTTATGTAACCGCTCCTAGTCTTAGCTGGGACGCAATGCTTTTAAATACTGGTGTAAAATTAGAATTAATTTCTGACATTGAAATATATCAAATGCTTGAACAAGGCATCCGAGGCGGATTATCACAGTGTTCTTTACGATATGCAAAAGCTAATAATATTTATACTGAAGACTACAGGGAAGATAGACCAAATACTTATCTTTTATATTTAGATTGTAATAATTTATATGGATACGTGATGATGAAAAACTTACCGATTTCAGAATTCAAACTTTTACAAAGTGATGAATTATTATCTTTCGACATAGATTCATGTCATGAAAATTCAGACATTGGATTTATATTAGAGGTTGATTTAATCTATAACGAGGACTTACATGACTCTCACAAAGATTTACCATTTGCACCAGAAAAAATGAAACCTCCTGGAGGAAAGACTTATAAATTGATCGCAAATCTGTACAATAAATATCACTATGTTATTCATTATATGCATTTAAAACAGTGTTTAAATCATGGTTTGATATTGAATAAAATTCATAAAATTCTTTCATTTAAACAAAGTAATTATTTAAAACAATATATAGATTTGAATACAAGTTTGCGTCAATCCTCACAATCTACGTTTGAACAAGATTTTTTTTAAATTGTTCAATAATTCAATATTTGGAAAAACTTTAGAAAACAAGCGGAAGCAAATATCTGTAAAATTAGTTGATCGATGGAGTGATGAAAAAAATTACACAAATAAATACATAGGTGCTGAAAAATTGATTGCTCAACCAAATTTTCATAATGTATCAATTTTTTCTGAAAATTTCGCAGCAGTTCAGATGGACAAGTCGGAAATTTTACTTGACCGTCCTATATACATAGGATTTACTGTACTAGAATTAAGTAAATCCCATCTTTATAGCTTTCACTATTCTTTTATTAAACCAAAATATGGGGATAGAGCACAACTGTGCTACACCGACACTGACAGTTTATTATATTACATAATACCTACAAATGATTGTATTTATAAAGATCTAAAAGAAAATCTTGAATTATTTGATACAAGCAATTTTAGTAGGAACAATATTTATGATTTACCACTAGTAAATAAAAAGGTACCAGGTCTGTTTAAAGATGAATTAGGAGGGACAATCGTTGATGAATTTGTAGGTTTAAGATCTAAACTATATTGTATAAAAACCGAAAACGATGAAATCAAAAAGGCAAAGGGAGTTAGCAAAGCAGTGTTAAATCTTTTAACTACAGACGAATACAAATCTACTCTTAAAACTAACAATACATTGCGCTCATGTATGAATGTATTTAAATCAATCAAACACACGATATTCTCGCAAGAAGTAAATAAATCCGTGTTGAATGCTAATGATGATAAAAGATTAATAATTGATAAATATAACACATTGCCTTGGGGACATTACAAATTATTTTAAGTATGCTATGTACAAATATATCTGATATTTTTTATAACCAAAGTGTACATCTATAAAAATATGTATGTATTTTTACCATTAAATTAAGTATATTACTGAGTTCATCTCTGTTTTTATTTCATAACCCTATAATTCTTTAAGAGACTACAACGTTTATGCTGAATAATGATTCACCATAATAATAATAATAATAAATATTATTATCGAAAGAGAAAAAAAGGTTTTGGATTTTTCAATGATATGCTGAATAAATTACCGTTTGAGCTACATGTACCCGGTTATCAGTTTTGCGGTCCTGGAACTAAACTCAAAGATCGATTAGCACGAGGTGATATGGGTATTAATCCACTTGATTCAGCTTGTCGCGAACATGATATAGCGTATTCGAAAAACAGAGATAATGTTCATATGAGAAATCAGGCTGATCGTATGCTAGCATCAAAAGCGATGAAACGAGTATTTAATAGAGATGCATCAATGAGTGAAAGAGCAGTTGCGTTAGGCATTGCGTCCGCGATGGGTGCCAAGTCAAAATTAGGTCTTGGTATCACAAATAAAAATAAAACAAAGAAAAAAATTAAAAGATCAAAGAAACCTTTCAAGCATGTTATTAAAATAGCTAAATCATCTATGTATAAAGGATCTGATCCTATAAAATCTGCACTGAATGGTGTTCGTAAAGTGATTCGTCAAGTAGGAGGGAAAAAAAATATCAATTGTCCTAGAATTTTACCTCTGCCACAAAAAATTGGTGGAGTACTTCCTTTTTTAATACCACTTTTTGCTGGATTAAGTGCAACAGGTGCTTTGGCTGGTGGAGCTGCTGGAATCGCGAAAGCAGTCAACAATGCTAAAAATGCTGTAGAACAACTTAAAGAACAAAAAAGACATAATGAAAAAATGGAAGCGATATCTTTAGGAAAAGGAATGTTTCTTAAACCTTATAAGAAAGGTTTAGGTATTTATATAAAACCTTCAAAAAACTATTAACACTACCAAACAGAGCTCTTACAAATATTGATTTAACAAAATATGCTAGAATTTTAAATATTCCTAACTTTAGAGGTGTTTTTATGAGAAATGATTTACCTAACTCACCTCCTTGGACACATGAATCTGGTATAATAAACTTAGATAGTAAAGATGGTCCTGGAACTCACTGGGTAGCTTATAAGAAAAAAAACAATTGTGTCTTTTATTTTGATAGTTTTGGAAATTTACCACCTCCATCAAATTTATTATCATATTTAAAAGTGCAAAATGTAAAATACAATTATAAAAAATATCAAAGCTTCAATACATTCAATTGTGGACATTTGTGTCTTAAATTTCTTAGTGATAATTTAACTTAAATATATATCAGAACGTCAACTCATTATAGATTCAGTCATGAGTGAATCATGGACATTAACGTTAAGCGGTGTTGGACCCGTTTTAGAAGCACAATATTTTCCTCCTATTGAATTATCATCAAAAAACTATGTGCTTGGTTTAGTAGAATTCTTGACTTTTAATTCCATTCCCAATATCGATGAAAGAAATAACAAATTCTATATCGATGACAAAGTTATTGTAATTCCACCAGGTAGTTACGAAATCGAAAACATTGAAAAATATTTAACTGATGCATTAGATAAATTTAATATTTTCATATCGATAAAGCCTGATGAAAATCAATTGCGATGTAAAGTGAGATGTAGTAAAAAAGTTGATTTTACCCATAAAGATTCTTTGGGAAATTTGTTAGGATATTCTCCTAGAATTCTAGATCCAAACGTTGATTATTTATCAGATATACCTGTTTCCATAATCAAAGTAAACGCTTTGCGAGTAGAATGTAACATAACAGGAGGGGCGTATATTAATTCTAATCAAGCTCACATTATTCACGAATTTTTCCCCACGGTTCCACCTGGATATAAAATAGTAGAAGTACCATCGCAAGTCATTTATCTTCCTGTTATGGTTAAGGCAATACATAATATTCAGTTGAAAATAGTCGATCAAGACGGAGATCTAGTAAATTTCCGAGGAGAAATTATAACAGTGCGATTACATCTTAAGTCAATAGCATAGAATGGGTGTGGTTTATAACAGTAAAACCTATTCATATAATAACAACAGAAAATGGGTTTATCCACCCACTCGAGTTCGACCATTGAATCGGTTAACACATCGGAACATACAATTTCTAAAAGGGCTTGGCTTAAGACTTGTTTCAAACTCAATAAAAACAAAATAAAACTTAAATTTTTCTGTTTAATCTGCATTTTACCATGGAAGAACAAGAAGAAATTTTAAATATACAAAAAAGTGTATTATTCGATGAATCAATAGAACATTACGAGTTTCATGCTCATCGTCCATATGCATTAACCACTTTCAACAACAATGATGAAATTCGCATTACTGTTCAACATCAAGATGCTTGTATACTACCCAGCAAAAGCTTTCTACATCTTACCGGAAAACTTATGAAGAGCAATGGTGAGGTTAGCGTTAACACGAATCTCGTAAATATGGGATTATGCTTTTTGTTTGAAGAATTACGTTATGAGTTAAATGCTGTTGAAATTGATCGCAATAAAAACGTTGGTTTAACAAGCCTTATAAAAACATTCATTTCCGCTAGCCCAAATCAAACTACATATCTTGATAATGCTGGATGGAACACAAATACAACTAAGGACATTGTTGATACCAAAGGATATTTTGATGTCTCGATTCCACTCAATTTGTTACTCGGGTTTGCAGAAGATTATAATAGAGTAATAGTGAATGCAAAACATGAACTTATTCTTACCAGAGCTAATACAGACGTAAATGCGATCGTACAATCAGAAAAAAATGTTGATAAAGATGTAAAAATATCCATTTCCAAAATAGAATGGTTAATGCCATATGTTAAATTGTCCGACTTTGCAAAAGTAAATTTACTTAATTATATCGTCAAAGATCCTCCTATACAAATAAGTTTTCGGACTTGGGAACTATATGAATATCCATTATTACCTACGACTACAAACCATGTATGGGTTGTAAAAACATCTACACAACTAGAGAAACCTCGATACGTTATCTTAGGATTCCAAACGGGTCGAAAGAATATACACACAAAAGATGCAAGTTTCTTCGATCATTGTGACATTCGTGACGTTAAATTGTATTTAAATTCTCAAACATACCCTTACGTTAACCTTAATATTGATTTCGAACGAAACCAATATTCACTGTTGTATGATATGTATGCTCAATTTCAAAGCTCTTACTTTGACAAGAACAGGTGTAAACCATTATTGTCAAAAAAGGAATTCAAGGAAATGGCTCCACTTGTTGTATTAGATTGTTCCAAACAAAATGAAACATTAAAAACAGGACCTGTAGACATACGTATAGAATTTGAATCAGAAAAACAATTTCCTCTGCAAACATCTGCTTATTGTTTAATCATACACGATAGAATAATTGAGTACAATCCAATCAGCAGCGCAGTACGCAAATTGTTGTAAAGTAGAGTGGTTGTGTGTTATTTTATATTAAATCAAAATGGAAATATTCAATTTATGTGAGAAAGACATTGAAAAAATACCTATAGATATATTAATCAAACGTTATGGTCACTACATTCATTTATTGTATCATAATGATCGACTACCCAAATCAGTGTTGGATAATGATGATGTGAAGCCTTATTATACTCCTTGCACTATTCATTCTTACGGTGATAATACATCAAACGATCAAGATGAACTCGATAGTCCACTTTTCATGCAAGCGTATTGTAAATTGTGTACGAAGAAAAAAGTATTCAAAACCGATTGATAATTTTTATTTTCTAATTTTGTTAACAATTACCTAATAAATTTTTTACCCATATTTTATGTTTTTTATTTTATATACATAAACTATATACAAATGATTTCTTATTCAGTTTGCTACATCATGAGGTTCATAAAGCAACAAACCGTATTACCTGTAGAGAACCTTGATAATCTTATTGTACCTACCACATCAGAAAAAAACCGTCGACATGGTAAACTATTACCTAATAGCATAAGATCGATTTTTTGCGGTCCCTCCAACTGTGGGAAAACAAATGCTTTGTTAGCGATTATTACACACATGAATGGATTAAGATTTTCGAATATTTACATTTATTCAAAATCCATACATCAATTAAAATACGAACTTCTTAAGAAAGTAATTGCTACTGTTAGTGATATTGGTTACTATATTTTTCAAGAAAATGATGAAATAGTGAAACCTAAAGATATTCTCCCTGGTTCCATCATTATTTTTGATGATATTGTTTGTGAAAAACAGAATAATGTAAAGGAATACTTTTGCATGGGGAGACATCAAGATGTTGATTGTTTTTATCTTTCACAAACTTACTGTTGTGTTCCTAAGCATTTGATTCGTGACAATACTAATTTATTAGTAATATTTAAACAAGATGATTTAAATTTAAAACACATTTACGATGAGCATGTAAATAGTGACATGACTTTTAAAGAATTTAAGAAACTATGTTTTAAATGTTGGAACGTAAAATATAGCTTTGTTGTCATTGATAAGGAGAGTTCTTTAGAAAACGGTCGATATAGGAAAGGGTTTGACACCTTTATAAATATAAAGAGTCCACATTAGTTATAACCAGTTGCAGTTTGTCGTACTAAACACAAACACCATGGAAGTTCAAAGTATTAAAAAACAACAGGACACTTTACGTAAAATCAGAAAGCTTGGCAATGTGATAAGAAAAAAGCATAAATTATTGAAATTGCATAGAAAAAACACAGAAAACACTTTAAACGAAGTCTTTAGACCTTTGACTACTTCTTTAAAGAAAATTAGTGTCACTACACCGAATATTGCACCTAAGAAGGAAGAAGAGCATAAAGAAAATAATAAATATGATGAGCACTATGTAACACATAAAAAAGAAACAGAATCCATGAATACAACTTCAAAAGATGAAAAAACTACTAATATCGATGGTGATGATGATGATTCATTCTTTGACGTAGAAGAACATGAAGAAGAAGAAGAAAACGATTCTTTACAAAAACCAAATCACAGTATTTTATCATATTTATCTTTATTAAAATCTAAAAATCATAAAGATTTAGATCAAATTTATGGTGTGAGACAATTAAAGGGAAAACGCTTAATGTTAGGAAATACACCTATCTATTTTGAAAAAGACAAAATTCTAATAGCAAACAAAAATTATCCCGCTACAGTTGGTTTATTAGAATTGATTTTCAAAAAAGTACCTAACAATAATGCTATAATAGATAGTGATATTGAAAATTACGCAGAAATCATTACAGCTACTAATGCGCATCGTAAACATTTTAAAGATGATGGTGCTCTCCGTATAAACAATACCCCAAAATATATTAACATAATTTCGAGGTTCGCTAATGAAAAGATAGGTAGTGGGGTTTCTAACAATAATACCTTATTACCCACCAATATGTCAACTCCTAGAGTTGGTTTGAATTTCAATTATGTGTATTGGGATAATCCTAATGAGTTGGTAGATCGTTTACGACTTCTATTAGCATCAAGAGCGGCTAGCGGTTATGTCACCCATTCCAATGAAATAATTTCAATCCTAGAGGAATTGCGTGAAGCTAACATTATTTATTAACAAGATTTATCAACTATTTAATCATTCTCTCGAAGTATCTTGAGGAAGTACAATGAGTGTAGACGTATTTGGACGTCAATTATCTAAATCTTCAACAGGACGCCGTGGACCACAAGGAGAAGGATTTAAAATTAATATTGAGGGGAATTATGATATTGAAAATAAACGATTGTGCAATGTGGGAGATGCTTTAGGAGACAGTGATGGTGTATCTTTAAAAATTGTGACAGGATTATTGTCCAATGAAATAAATATTATAAGACGTGAATATAATGAAAGATTTGATCAGTTGACTATCGATAATAATGAAATGAAACAAATATACTATTATTTAAAAACTCACTTAGACACAGTAAAAGAGAATTTAGAAAAAGACATTACCATCAATCATAACCTTTCTAAAACACATTCTAATACATTAACAAACATAGATCAAAGATTAACAGCATTGGAAAATACAAATAAATTATGAATAACTCCTACAAGACTTTAATTGCTGAAGAATTACATCGTGCTGCTCGTAGAAATTATCAACGACGTCACGTTGATATACGGGGATTAGATGAGACATGGCAAGCTGATATTGTTGATATGCAATCATATGCTTCTGTAAACGATAATTATAAATACATTCTAACGGTAATCGATAATTTTTCAAAAT